>PVKS010023699.1:0-32028 GCA_004027875.1 Aplodontia rufa | reverse complement strand
TATATATATATGTACAAGTTGCAGGGAATCTGTCAGAAACACCCAAAAAGGAAAGATGGTGGAAGCATCTATGAAGCCCATTGCTGCTCTGTCTGGTTGTGGCTTCTTGGGCAGAAATATCAACAGTTGGAAAAAAGAACTGGTCGTAAAATGGGGAAAGCAAGGACAAGTTGGATCCTGCTCACACCCTGAATTACCTCTATCCTCATCTCACCACAGCCTCCTTCAGAGAGGAATAGCTTGTACTTCATTTCTTCTTTTCATAAGATGTGCAAATTTCTCTTTAGGCAATCTCAACTCTCCGTCCATACCAGGAAACGGATCAGCAAGTTGCAAATTTATATAGTCTAAAATCATTATCCACCCTTGAATGCTTAGCATTAAGTCTCACGTCCATGATTATATATTCTTCATGAACAAAGCAATAGAAAAACACCATTTAACTATCATAGTTGAGAACATGCTCACCTCCTTCCCAAAAGAGAATATAAAGCTAATACATGTCACTTCATCCATCTTTGAGTAATGTGCATTCTTTTTCAAACTGAGTAACATTATCATTTGATAGGTGTTACCCTAATATATTAGTTTCTATGAACACATTTTAGGAATGGGGAGAAAATGAAGGAAGCCAATTGTTTATTTGTGTACATGCATGCATTTGCATATAGACATTTTATGAACATATATGCCTAGGCTGTAATTATTTATACAAAATATGTAAATATAGAATGTATACAATATATAACACACATATATACTATATTCTTATATACATGTACATATTGATTTATATATATAGATGTGTGTATAAACACAGATGTATATATACGTACATGTATATCTGTATACACACACGTACATGTGTGAGTGTTTGTGTTCATGTGCATATACATACCCATATTTATCAGTTTTGAGCACACAACTATCTAGTGGAAAAAAGGACTATGTAGCTATCAGTATTATCAGTATTTTTTCCTTAAAAATCGAATCCACACACACACACACATATACTTACATATTGTGCATATAGCTGCTCTAGTCCTTTCTCCCTATAATTAATCATGGTCTAAGATGGTGTCTGCATGTTCCTTCTTATACTACATATTCCATTTTCTTTTGCATTATCTTAGTTGGCTTAGGCTGCCATTACAGATACCGTGAAATGAACATCTTAAACTAAAGATATTTATTTCTCAAAATTCTAGAGGTTAGGCTGCTCAAGTTCAAGGTGCCTACTGATTCAAATTCTGGTAAGGACACTTTTTGTGGTTTATAGATGGCCAGGAACCTTCCCTTATATAGTGGAGAAAGATTGATGTCAATTATTCTCTTTTCCTTTTACAAAGCCACTATTCCCCTCATAAAGGCTCCACCCTGAAAACCACATCATACTGTAAGCACCTTCCCCAAACTCCATTTCCAAGTATGATCACATAGCAGATACTGCTTCGATATATGAATCTGGGAGTGAAGTGTTATTTAGTCCATAGCAGCTCTTTCCAGTCTCACAAATTGGAGTTCATCCTGGGTTATTTTATTCAGAAATTTATTCTTGATTAAAGTTGCATTCCTAAAAGGTCTGTGACGTTGTACGGTATTATTGCAGTTTTCTCTAGATGCTTCATCAGGACTCAAAAGTACTAAGGGGTGCCCAGCACTTCTCCATTCCAGACATACTCTTTTAGCTTCCATCATGTAGTACTAACAATTTCCTCTTAATGATCAAGGTACACAGCACTTTCTATGTATGCTGGTTCACTGACATTAGGAGCACAAAATGACCCAGTGGCAGTTTCATTTTGCAGTTTAATGAAAACATTGTTGTGTCCCTAGGTAGAAATATTCCTCCCTTCAGAAGTAAGATTCCCGACTAGCAGAGTCAGAGTTTCAGTAATGAGAAGGAAACTTTTCACTAGAGAATCATCAGGGGCAATAATCAGAGGAGTTGCTCACATTTTGCACAGCATCAGTCCTGGATTTAGTAATCCTGGCTATGTGAGGAACAGCACCACATACTGGAACTTTATCTGTATCAGGATGTCTCATATTCCAGAAGAACTATCCAGCCCCACAATGTACTACCACACAGATAGTACATAATAACTGAGAATTCAAAGTTCTCAAAATGACATTCCATTTTCCTATTATGTCAGCTACTTCAGGGTGATTGTGGACATCATACTCCTAGCAAATTCCAAAATGAGCCCACTGTCACCATTATCTCTTGTAAAGTGAGATGTTGGTTTTAACAAAAATATTAGGGGCAAGAAAGGCAAGTCTACTAGTAATAAATATCTAATCCTGTGAGAAAACATGTTGCTGCTTCCATTTTAGAAGTGGTCTACTACAGTCAGTCACTAAGTAGCTGGTTTTACCCTGGTAGACTAGTTTCCCATCAGGGGCTCTGTATTTATCACTGCTACTGGTAATTACTCACTTGGTGATGACTATGGACAGATAAACTTTGAGTGAATTTAACACTGATGAGTCATAATACTACCTTACAGTCACTATGACAGCTTTTTCATGAGCCCATTGGGTAAGAATAGAGTAGAGGGAGCGGAATTAATATCCATATTAAATGCCATTTTATCCACCTGATTGTTGGGATCCTCTGTAGAGGTTGTTATGGATGAACTTTCACAGGAGTCATAAGTGTACTCACTCTCTGGACCCATTTGCAGAAATCATTCCACCTACCACTTTTATATAATCTCCTGCCATGGATGTCCTAATTATATTTTTCCCTTTGTTAAATATCAAATCAAGATATTAGTGGCACACATGAGTTAGAGAAAATCAATTTTTGTGTTTATCCTCTTCCAGGTAAACTTACAAACAGGTGCACTGCTCACAGTCTTGTCCTCTAGGGTTATTTCCCTGGAGCATTGTCCTTCATGGTCACCTACTGGTGTTTTAATGCTATAACTGCTGCTATCCATATTTGTGATTTTCAATCAAGAGCCAAGAATATCAGACACACCACTTTGAATAGGCCATACTTATTTGACTATTGTTAAACTCTTTGGAACTCCTGAATCTCTGAGCAGTTGAACAATGTGAAATTGTGTCCGTATTTACTTATTGTTGGCAGTGTAACTGCCACGGTAGATTTTTGTTGAACAACTAATGCCCCAGCTATTATGTGAGCACATAAACGGCTGCACATATTCATATAATCATGTTTTAGCTTAGTGCAGTAATGTCAAGCTTCCCAGGGAAAGCAGAGAGCAGCTATAGCAGAGCACTTGTCTTTTCACGTCACTGTGGTCTGCACTTTCTTCTCAGTCTATACCATGAGCTGAGCATGACTGATTCCAGTGGATGTTTGTATCACTTCATCCCTAAAATAATATATTTTGTTTTCAGAGAGACGTCATCTATTTAGGCCTCAGTTTGCTATTACATTGCACGATAAGTAGCTGGAGATCTTAAATATTTCTTGAAAAGTTATCTGTTCTTGGGGCTCAGCAGTTACAATGCTTGCATGGCATGTGTGAGGATGTGGGTTCATACTCAAGCACCACATACACAATGAAGTGTTGGAGCAATGAAAGCCACATGAAAAACTAAAATTGATTCTCTTTTTCTCTCAATGTCCTTCTCTCTTAAAAAAAGCTAATCTGTTCTCTTCTAAATTTACTTTTCTGTTATATTGGTACATATTGAACTGTTCAAGCATTCATTTATTTATTTATATGTATTTTTGAAATAAAGGGGGGACAGTGAGAGAGAAAGAGAAGCAATTTTTATTTAGTTTTTCATGTGACTTTCATTCCTCAGACACTTCTTTGTGTACGTGGTGCTGGGGTTTGAACTCACGTACTGGTGCATGCCAGACAAGTGCAGTGACCGCTGAGCCACTGCTCCAGCCCCCATTATTTATTAATTTACTATTTTTTGGCTATTTCATTTAGTATTCAGAGCTAAAGTAGTTAACTATAAAGGCTCAAATTAACATTGAATGAGATTGATATTTGTTTATTGTACTCAAGTAAAGTTAGGAAATTTAATCCTATTAGTCTTGACTTGTCCTTTTGATTGGTCAAATACTCTATATGTCAATTTTATATCACATTGTATTTATGTTTTTATTTTATCTTAACATTTGATAAGTACACCCTTTATAACTTTATCTAATTATTTGATAATCATAGTCTAAATGTACTGACATCTGATGGTTGGTCTTCAGTGTATTTTAGAAGATATTTGAATATATGTGTCAAATAAAAAATTGTAGAAACTTAAAGGATGGAAGTTAGTTTTTGACATTATTTCATGTTGTTACTTTTTAAATACATGGGCTTTAAAAGAAGAAAAAATGAAGTATAGATTTAAAAAGTAAGATGTGTGGCAGTTTCATTTTTAAATGTTCTCCGGAGAAAGAGTTGAGGTTAGCATTATTAAATAATGAGAGCAAGATTTTTGTGATGAAAGTGGAAAGGTAGAGGTAGATACATATGCATTGCTGTATTTCTTTATGTTTAGCTATATGCAAAATAAGAAGTGTTCCCTATTTTACTTAAGAACACATTGATCAGTAAATAAGAGATCAAATGAACTTCTGGTGTGTATAATATAAGCGGATGCTTACATTTGGAAATAGAACACCTGTCAAGAGCTTTGAAGTCAAATAGGCCTCATGACTTTAAATAGGGTTAAAAGTAGTCAAGGGAGCAATAGACACTAATGTGTGAATAAGTGAGATGAAGAGAAAAAGATTTGGAAATGTGGATGGAAATCTTTGAAGTTCATATTAAAGTGATAATTCTAGATGAAAGTAATGGTTCGTCCACAAACACCATGCAGTCCAAAAGTCATTCTAATCAGGTTAAAAAGGCTTCTTTAAACTTCAAAAATTTGGCCTTGGAATTCATTGCAAGGCAAGCAAAATAATAGGACCACCTGTAAGGAGATAGATCTCAAGGGAGATGAGCTGCAAAATTAGATAATCTTCCCTCTTTAAAAAAATCAAAGGCACAGGAGAGGCTCCTATGAATATATCCTACTTACTTTTAGTGGACAGAAAGGAAACTTGTGTACATTTTCATAATCTGAAGCTTTGGTTTCTATTTTTTGCACTTCATTTACAGTATAAATCATCAAATTTCCATCATTCACAGAACATGAATGCCTTTAGACAAATAGTAGTATTGTTTGGAAAAGTTTTCGCAAAAGGATACTTTATTCCTTTAGCGATATCAGCAAGTAAAGATTGTGTGTACAAACCAATAGAGTAAGCCCATTTGAAATATGTGAATATAAAGGAAATATATATCTGATATACATATGCA
The DNA here is from genome assembly GCA_004027875.1 of Aplodontia rufa. Classification (NCBI taxonomy): domain Eukaryota; kingdom Metazoa; phylum Chordata; class Mammalia; order Rodentia; family Aplodontiidae; genus Aplodontia; species Aplodontia rufa. The sequence goes on along the minus strand of PVKS010023699.1, from coordinate 26,731 downwards.
TGCATATGCATATTCAGTTATGTACGCATGAGTACATTTTCTGTGGGATATTAAAGGAACCTTTTGGTTGCCTCTGATTTAAAGTGTGTGGTACAATACTGAGGAAAAAGAGAAAACTATATATATTCTAAAATGATTCTGCATCAACTGCAACCAGAGCTTGCCCAGTTCTTGCTAATATACAGACTCTTTGCCAAGATGACACCTGTAGTAGTTACTCTGTGAGGCAATTCCTTTTCCTCACTCCCAGGGCCCTACTTCACCTCAACATACTGTGCCATAGAGTTCACAATGCCTCCAAAGATATCCTCATCCCTTCTTGTTGAACATCCCTTTAGCTCCTTGCTAAGTGGCAGACAGTGAGGATTCTCCTGTTCAGCCTGTGCCTTCCTGAGGAGGGTGGGGAAGAAAGTGGCAACGAAGCACAGAGATGAAACGAGGGACAAGCCCTCGTAGTCCCCTATATGGCAGCACTGGGATGGTTATGTTTTCTTGAGCCTAGTGGTTACTTGGAATATGGACAAGGCTTAAATAGTTTTGCCTTCCCAACCAGAAGGATTGTTCAAGCACAAGGAAACCTGAATAAGAATCTGTGGAGTATGGATTGGTAGAAGATACTGATTGCAATTGGTATCACAAGTCAGGAAACACAGGGAAGTTGGACATCTTAAAATGACTTTAACAACCACTAGGAAAGCAGTATGGAGATTTCTCAAAAATCTAGGAATAGAACCACCATTTGACCCAGCTATCCTACTCATCAGTAAATATCCAAAGGATTTAAAATGATCACACTACAGGGATGCAGTCACATTAATGCTTATAGCAGCACAATTCACAATAGCTTAGCTATGGAGCCAAATATGGTGCCCTTCAACAGATGAATGGAAAAGAAAATGGAATGACTTTATGACATTTGCTGGCAAATGGATGTAATTTCAAGTTACTGTGCTATGTGAAATAAGCCAGTCTCAAAAAGTCAAGGTTGAATGTTCTCTGATATGCAGAAGGTAATCCAAAATAAGGAAAAGATCAGAGCCAACAGACAAAGGGAAAAGAAACAGAGGGAGGAAGGAAGGGTGGAATAGGAAAAGTTTGTGGAATGGTTCAGACTTAACTTGCCTGTGTTCTTATGTGAATATACCATAGTGAATCTCACCATCATGTACATCAATAAGACACTAATTTAAAAATGAATACTATTAACAAATAGCAGAAAGAGCAGTAGAGCAGAGGGAAGAAATGTGGTGGGAGGAAGGAAGGGGAAGGGGAAATTCTGGGGAATTAATTAGAAAAAGTTATACTCCATGCATTTATAATTATGCCACTGTATATTCTACTGTCCTGTATATCTAAAAAGAACCAATAAAAATTAAAAAACAATTTTTGAAGAATTCTCACTCATGTACTCTACAAAAGGGTTGGTACTTGGAGAAATTTCAGTGACATCAACTGCATCAAATTAATGTTGCTGTTAGAGAAACACCCACATCTTTCAGTTAAGACCAACCTGATTTTTCTTCAGTACATTACCCTGCACATGCAGTAATATACTAGGACTCAGAAGGGAACCATGGACAGAAGCAATCAAGGACAGAATCTACTCACACCAGCATTTTAGATCTCTTGATTTTATTAGTGGTGCATAGAAAGAGCTGTGAATCATAAAGGAAAGTGGAATATTAAACATGAAGGACTGAAACTTATTAACTGAAATCACCCTGGAAATTATACAATCTGTCCAATGTAACAACCTGCTTTAAAGATTAATTTAAATTTACAAATAATATAATAAGTAGTGGATGATAAGTTAAGCTAACACAAGAGAATGGGAGCTTTCTTATTTTGATTATTATGCTAGAAGCACTTTTCAAAAGTTTATTTCCTGTATGTGCAACTTTCTTGTCATGTAGAAGAATTATTCCTTTTGAAGAGCTGCTAAATTAAAATAGCTAAAATAATTCTGCTATTTATCTGGAAGTTTATAGAATGATGTTTAGCTTTGTAGCTTGTGATCCAAAACAAAGAAAACTACATGCTGGTATAATTCTCATTTAAATCTGTCTTGACCAATTCTTCAGAAGTACACTCATTATAATTGCAAGAATTGTATGTGCCTGTGCTTATGCACATACACAACATTGACTCATACATATGAGACTATATTCAGTATTGGGAAAAATTATGCATCTTCTAAAAAGATCATACCATGAATAAATATGCTTTTACGTTGTAAAGTAAGCCAGATGTTGTAAAAGGACAATAAGTGCATGTGTTCTTATCATTAGTGCAAAATCAATCTAAAGGTACACATTTCTAAAATTAAAATATCAATATGCCCTCTTATTCTGTTTTTATTATTTTTACTAAGTCAAAATCCAAGGAAGTATTGATTGTGACATACTTTTTTTCCCCATTTGATGATCAGCTATGTGTGTTTGTGTGTGTGTGTTCCACATTTCATTTTTATTTTGGGCAATATATGATTATGGTATAGGCAATACCTTAAGGGAGATGTTATAAGGGAACAGGACTAGGGTGGAATTTTTGTAAAAGCTATAAGTGCAAAGAAAAAGTTCTGTTATCGTCTCCCCTGGCATCATATTGTGACATACCACTCTGTGTCAGGACCTCATAACCTAGCTGTGTAACTATTTCCAACTTGTGTATTTAGAGCTGCAGGCAGAGAAACTGAAGATGAAAGAAGAAAGGAAGGAGTAGTATTTATCATTTTTGTGGAAGTAGATCTTATGCCTCTAACTATTCTCCTTCTGAGGATTTTAAAAGAAAATAAGGTGGGAATGGGGAAAGTGAAGAAATAAGTTGAGAGAGCGGGGGAAAAAAACAAAAGAAAACGTAAATTACTTCCAAGTCTAATACTACTATTTTTTGAAAGTCCTTCAATGATGAGTGTATTACAAATGAATGAGTGAGTTTCAGCATGTTTGTAGTATAAAACTATCTTGTCTTGGATTGATGTGGGAAAAGTTGACTTTGAACAGATAGTGTTAAAAATATTGGTGATTGTTAAGTGTATGGACTTTTTGTTGGTTTATTGCCAAACATATGACCAGAAATAATTTTTTTGAGGAGAATAAAACCAAAATCAACTTTCAAAATATTGTATCCTCTTTTATTTTCCTTAGGGGAACCAAGGTACTTGAGAATATTATTTTATTATTTTTTTATTTGATGTACTTTTCTCAGTAGCTTCAGGTTTCAATATTGAATTGTGTCTGTCTCTTCTGAATGTGCTTTGTGCCCCCAAATATACTGTTTAACAGAGAATAAATTCACAAATTAGTCAGAATCACAAATGATTTCATTATTTTAGCTAGTTCTTCCACCGAGCATAACTTTATTCCCCCTCTATTGTTTAAATAAAATAATACTCAGAATGGATGCAAAGGGAACAGATTTGCTGAATATCTGAGTTGGTGTCATATTGCAGTCAAGTTTCTTTTGACTATAAGGACGGAATTTTTTTTAAAGTTTGGGAATTTTCATGAAAGAATGCTTTCAAATATATTTTTGGCAGTAAGCAGTATGTATTTTATTCACAAGAGAGCAATGCTTGTGTGATCTATGTAGAATCTCTTAACATTCTTCTATTATATTTACCAGTCCTTTCAGTGTCAACCAGTTTGATTTTCAACTGGTGAGGTTGTATTATGGAAACACAAAATCGAGCTCAGATACTTTCTCATGGCACATGCATGCATTCTGTGAGGAAGGACTATAATTTCAGGCTAAGTATAACCAGGCCTTTTCCTGTATAATAACATTTTCCAGAAAGGCATAGTTGAGCTCACCAAGGCTATTTCTGTGGAGGGATCTTGGCAATGATTAGATTTTTTCTGCCTGATCTAAATGCCTTGTGAACCTATTGCTATATCCTTGCCAAGGTCTTTCGATTGAACTCCCCTGGCTTCAACTAATTCAATTCCTAACCACTAGGTATTGCTAAAGCATGCTGTGCGCACATATTCCTGGCTTTGATAATGCAGAGGGAAACAGCCAATGAATCACCAAATCAAGACAAACATGCTGTTTTTGCTATAAATAGTCACATTATCTTGGCACTCTATTCCTTCTTTATTCCTCCTCTCTTTCATTCATCCATATAATCCCAATCTGTAGCTTTAATTTAATGACTGCTCGGATGGGTAATTTGTGCATACATATTAAATATTGAAATAAACTTGAAAAGGTGCATTAATTATAGAATATTAATGATATCAGTGTTACTACATAAAATATCCAGTAACTTACTAAATGATACTTACTGCCTGGAAAATTGCTGACAAAAAGATTGATCAAGCTGGTAAACTAACTGCATATTCTTAAAGAAGATTAAAAAATATATATATATCCGTATATATATGTATACATATATGCTTTCCTTACCAGTGTTCAGTGTTAAAAAAGTTGATATTAATAAATAAGAGCAACAGATATGTGCATCAGTGACTGATGCTTTTGTTTTCTTATAAAAGAAATTAATAAAGATATTCTTAGTGATTGGACCAGGAGGATTACTGAGTGAGATGAACCAGTGATTGTTTCCCCATAGAAGAACCTAGTCAAACAGGTATTCATGAACAAAACTACCTTCACTAGAGCTGAGGAAACCAGGTGAGAGATGACAGTGCCTGGTTTTAGTGTTATTTATATAGGACAGACCCTATTTATCCCTGTCTTAAGTCCATTGTCTACAGATGGATCCTCTGGATATGCCCTGGTGCCAGCTGGAGAGCCATTACCCAATTATCCTGATTAACATTCAGGCAAGAATAACATGTGCCTAATTACACTGGCCTTTGCCATGAGTCCACCTCAGTCAGTAGGAAGACTGTATCAGCATTGATATTGTCCTTTGTCTTTTTTCCTCATATTTTTTAATTGACAAATTATAGTTGTACACAATAGTGAGACTTGTTATGTTATATATCTAGGTAAATTCATATTGTAGCATTAGTAGCCATGAGACTACTCACCCTTTCCTCCCCAAACCCCAAGCAGCAGGACATGGAAAGGATACTCGCCCACAGGAGTAAAGAATAATCAAGTTGTTGCTTAGGGTATAAACCGGGCTTCTCTATGGTGAGAATTAGAGCTGAGCTTAATCCTGTGGCTTCTAAATACATGGCAGAAACTGTGAATGAGGCGTATGAGTCTACACTAGCCCCAGGTGGAGGCTTACAAGGTCTGGACAACTCTTTTTAGATGTTCCCCATTTCATTCTGAATAACATAGGATTATAGATTTGGTACAAACCTTAGCTTGGAGTGCCCTCTAGTGTTGAAAAAGTAACAACACAACAACAGTGGATTTACCATAAATTTGGATTTACATTGCCATCTAGTGGTACAATGGTAGAAGTGTCCACAGACACAAAGGAAATACTGCTTAGAACTTGTATAATGGTATGCACAAAGACATGCTATGAAGTTTGGGACAAATACCTAATCATTCAATGTGAGGACAATGTATACCAAAGAGCAACTGTCAAGAAATTATGACCTCACCAAATGGTCCAAAAAAGTCACCAATAAAATAAAATAAAAAACCAAAGAAAACCAAACCATAGAGCAATCAATATGTGCCAACTTTCTGGTAGAGAATTCAAAATAGCTGTCCTAAGCAAAGTCAATAAGCTTAAAACACACACACATACACACACACACACACACACACACACACACTTCATACTCAACTACCGAAACTTGAGATTGAAGTAACTTGAGAAACAGATCCTTGAAATGAAAAATATACTACACAAAATTAAACACATGATATATTAATAGATCACATGAAAGAATATTAGTTCAACAATAGCCTATTATAAAATTCATAATCATAGGAGGAAAATATGAAAAATTATAAAAAGCGTACTGGATTTTTGGGACAAGATTAAAATGGCAAATATTAGAATCACTGTGGTAAAAAGGGGACTTCAGAATGCCAAAGGGATCAAAAGTTAACCCACAGATAATTATAACAAAAACTTTCCCAAACATAATGGATATAAATACCCATGTGCAGTAATATCCAACATCAGTCCAATTAAACTCAGTCAGTTCTTTTCCAGATCATATTATAATCTCAAAGCTAAATATAAGGAGAAGATTCTCAAAGCAACAAGAAAAAAATTCACTGGAACGTATACTTTACAACTTAGGAGAGTTGTTTGTAAGATTTTTACAAAAACAGAGAGAAAGAAAACATTGGAGATGAAAATTGGATAATGGAAAACCCACAGAACATTAGACAAATAAAGCTTACTGAGAATGAATCATGAACAGAATACCTGGATAGACCTTTAACGAAAGCGGAGAGTGAATGAGTAATAATTATCTCCCATCAGAGAAAACCCCAGGAGGAGATGATTTCAAGATTGAATTCTACCAAACATTTAAAGAACAAATGCTAATTCACCTTAATTATGAATTTAAAAAGAGGAAATTCTTCCAATTTCATTCTGTGAAGCCCATATTACTCTGATAACAAAATCAAAGAAGTGTACAAGAGGTAAATAAAGCTTCTGGCCAACATCCTTGATGGACATTCCCTGCACAATTCCTCAACACAGTACTAGCATCCAAATCAAACACCATGTTAAAAATTACTCACCAAGAGAAGTAGAATTCATCCCAATGATGAAAAAAAGGCTGAACTCACACTAACTGAAAACCAGAATACACCATATCAAGACAAGGGAAAAAAGAAAAAACAGGATCTTAATATCCCAAAAGGGAAATTGATAAAATCTAACATCACTGCATAATAAAAATGAACAGATCAGGCACAGAGGTAACATACCTCAATATAGGAAAGGCCACATGTAATGAGCCAATACCAGCGTCATCAGAAAGCAGAAAAATTGAAAGCTTTCTCTGTTATATGGAATAAGACAATTTGTCTATTTTCATCACTTTCATTTAGCGTAGGCTCTGAAGACTGCAGCAGTGGATCAGGCAATGGAAAGAAATAAAAGATTTCCAAAATACAAAAGAGAAAGTCAAAATGTAGCTGATGGTAGATGATATGGTCTTTTTTTGGAGAGAGCGAGCGAGAGAGAGAAGCAATTGTATTTAGTTTTCATTGCTCTGACACTCTGTTGAGTACGTGGTGCTGGGGTTTGAACCCGGGTTCTTGCAATACCGTAACTGCTGAGCCACTGCCCCAACCCCTGATATGGTCTTATAAACAGAAAATCCCAGAGACTCTACTAAACAACTTCGGAACTAATAAATAAATTCAGAAAATTTACAGGATACAAATGCAACACAGAAAAATCAGTTGCACTGCTGTATATCAATGATGAATTACCTGAAAAAGAAGTCAAGAAAGCAATTCTATTTTTAATGGTTGCAAAAATATAAACTATATAGGAATAGACTGAACCGAAAATGTGAAAGATCTCACAATGAAAAAATTAAAAATTGATGAAGGAAATTGAGGAGGATATTTAGATAAGGAAAGACATTCTATGTTCATGTATTGGAAGAATCAATATTGTTAAAATGTTAATAACACCCCAAACAATTTACATATTTAATTCAATCAACATTCTAAAGGCCTTCTTCAGAGATTTGGTAATGAAAATCCTAAAATTTGTGTGGTATCACAAAAAAGGCATGCATAGATTAAACACTGTTAAGCAAAAAGAACAAAGCAGAAAGCATTCACTACATTGTTTAAAAATATATTACATAGCTATAGAAATTAAAACTGCATAGTATGGACATTAAAATTGACACACAGACCAAAGGAACAGTATAAGGAGTCTAGAAGTAAACCCACGACTGATTTGTTGTTATATTGGTACTGGGTATTTGGACTTGGATGCTCTACCTCTGAGCTACATATGCAGTTCTTTTTACTTATTTACTCATTTTATTTTGAGACAGGCTTTGCTAAATTGCTGAGGTTAGCCTCAAACTTGTCATCCTCCTGCCTCAGCCTCCACATTCACTGGGATTATAGGCATGTGCCACCACATCCAGCACAATACATTTTTTTCCAATAAATGATGCTGGAAGCACTGCATTACCAGATTCAGCATAGTAAAACTATTTCTTACCACGTGTGAAAGTCAAATATAAATAAATATCTTAGTGAAAAGATCTGAAATCATGAAAATATTAGGAGAAAGCATGGGATAAAAACTTTAGGGAACTGGAATAGGAAAGAGTTTTTTGGAAAAGCCTTTAAATCACATGAATTAAAGGAAAAACAAAAAATGTATTACATCAAAGTATAAAACTTCAGCACAGCAATCTAAATAATCAAGAGTTGAGATAACCTACAGACTAGAATAACATATTTCCAACCTATACATCTGAAAAGTGGCTAATATTTAGAATATGGGAAGAAATCAAATAACTGAAGAGCAAAAAAAATAATCTGATTAAAATTTGTCAATAAATCTAAATATATATTTCTCAAAAGAAAATATTGAAGTGGTCAAGAGGTATCAGAGAAAACACAAGATCATTTTCAATACCACAATGTTGTGTTACCTCACTCCAGTTAGAATTGCTATCATCAAAACATGAAAGGTTCATAAAACAGAAAGCAAACCTTTGCACACTTTGTAGCCTTTATGGAAAATACTATGAAGACTCCTCAAAACTTAATATGAAACCTCAGTCCCACTGTCGTCTGTCATATATGCAAAGGAAATGGAATCAGTATGTTGAAGAGACACTCCCATGTTCATTGTAGCTCTAGTCAAGATAAGCCAGGAAATGGAATCACCCTAAATTTTTAGCAACTCCTGAGTGAATAAAGGAGGATACACACACACACACACACACATATATATACACATATATACATGCAATAGAACACAATTCAGCAATGACGATGATGAAATCTTGTCACTTTCAACAAATTAATGCAACCAGAGTTCATTTTGTGAAGTGAAATAATCCACACAGAGGCCCACAAGTACCACAGGATCTCACCCACATGTGGAATCTAAAATAGTTGTTCTCATAGAAGTTGCTATTAGATGGTGATCACCAGAGACTGGGGGCATAGGGGAAAGGGAGACATGTGGAAAGATTGATTCACAGATTTATGGGTAGATAGGTGAAAGAAGTTTTGATGTTCTCTTGCATAAAAGGGTAACTACAGCATAAAAGGGTAACTACAGATAAGGATAATGTGTTCTATGTTTCTTCATTTTTAAACATACAAGAATTATGAATTTTGTAATAAAGAAATAAATGTTTGAAAAGATAGGTTTATCCTTTTTTGATCATTATGTGATGTATGCAAACTTGAAAACATCATGCTACCCAATTAATATGCAAATATTTCACATTTCAGTTAAAAATTTAAAAATAGAAAGCTTAAACAATTCTGTTAGTGAAGATTGTTTTGTGATTTTTTTCAAACAAGTTATACCTACAGGACATTTTGGAGTGGAGCCATGGAATGACTTCTGCTATTTTTTAATCCTACCATTAACTATTTCAGTATAATAACACGTACAAAATATCAAAATTAAAGATGTAGAATATAGAATCTTTATTGGTGCTTAAAAGCAATTTAAATACCCTTAACAATTATAAAAACTGTGATGTAGTATTCCCAGGCAGAAGTATTTTCTGAATGCATTAATAATGAATACATCTTTCTCCCCATATCCCTTAAGTATTGAATGTTGTTAATTTGCCACTGTATTTTCTTATGTTAGCTGAGAGAGCCAAAGAGCCATATCCTTCATAGGCAAGAAGGCAACCAGAATAATTCTAAGTTAACAACACTGTTCTTTCATTTTACACAATTATCTCTTAATGATATTAAATGGTTTAATGTTGTGGGCTCCATATGATGTACAAAGTCTCAGATAAAATTAATTTTAGAGTAAATAAAAAATAAATATACTCAGTGATAATAGAAGTTTTTATAATTTTGGTCATATAAATGTATCAATTACTTAGTTATCAGAATTTAAATTTTATTAAAAAATATTATTCAATAAATCTTCAGTCAACAGAGTGCAATGACAACCTATACAATGGGAGAATGCATTTGTAAAGTACACTTCTGGGAAGTGGTTAATATTCAGAATATATAAGAATCTCAAAAGCAAAACCCCTAAATAATATGAGTTAAAAATGGGCAATGAAGCTATTTATAGGAATAATCTTGTTTAGCTATATTCAATAGAATCTTTAAACAGTAATAGTATATTTCTGTAATATGGAAATAAACACTTTTTCTTCCATGGTGGCAAACATGTAACTAGTAAAACATAAATATGTAACAATATATAACTAGGTGAACTAAAAATAAATCAATATCTCTTTCAGGATTTTGATTTTTTTTCCAGAAGTATGAAAAATATATAGGGCTTAAGGCATAGAAGGATCACAAGTTCAAGGCCAGTCTCAGCAAATTAGTGAGATTACATCTCAAAATGAAATAAAAAGGGCAATATAAAGGGTTGGGAGTGTAGCTCAATGATAGAGTGTCTCTGGGTTCAATCCCCGGTACTGAAAAAAATATACATTATTTGCATATATATGCATATAAATACATATATGTACTTTATATATGCCAGTGTCATTTCTTCTTAATTGGAAAATCTGACATAAGGGGATTCCTGGAAGCATGCTTTATATAACATTGAAGTAAAATGACCTTACTAGGTAAAACAGGTTTGTCTAAAGTCAAGACTCTGGAGACATAACTCATTTCTCCCTTCACAACTTATTCATAAACCTTACTGTAAGTATGCATGGATGTTAAGCATGCATGTATACATGGTATTTCTTAGTTTATACAGTTCAGTGCCTGATTTCTTCTGTTAACTGTAATAGTTTAGAGATTCATTCATGCTTTCCATGTACCAAATATTTATTATTTTTATGAGTGTATAGTATTCACCATATGGAACTATCATATTTCTTGATGAATACTCTTTGTGGTAGTCCTGTCTTTTCTAGTGTTTGAATATCATGAGCAAAGCTTTGAATAGTACAGTACAAAGGTTTTTTTTTAGTAATATAAGTGTAGACTTTCTTATTACAGACTAGATATATGAGCTGGAATAGTCTCATATAAGCCCACTGGTTTTGCTTGTTCAATTTTAGGTATTTTGTGAGCTGTGTTTAAAACACAGCTATTATTGAAAATCAAATTGTATAAATAAACGATGATATTATATTAAAAAATTACATAATTTCTTAAAACTCCTTATACACTCATTACTATATTTTATTAGTTTTATGCTATTACATTTTCTTACATATTTTATATGTGTATGGGTGAAAATTCTATTTAAATATGTGCTCCTTTACATTTTCCCCCAAATATACATTCAGTGTTGTTGCAATTAATATGGAATCACACACAGTGGTACTTTTTGTACCATAGAATTTAATAAATGCTTAAATAAGCACTGGATTGTTTTTTTGGCTTCAACAGACATAAGAATGTGATGGAGAAAATTTACACATAGGTTAAACTTAAACTACATGTCATGTTTGTAAATATCATGCTAATATCACGAATATGTAAACCAATATTGCCTCAACATTTAGAAAAGTGTTTTCTGGTCAATAAATATGTGGCACAGGTCATTGTTAAGAGGTGGAGTACATAATCATTATTTAACTTTTGTCCTACTAATTGATGACAATAACAATATCAACAAATAGTTATATCAGAATTACACTTGTTGGTTAATTATAATCTTATGTCAGAATTACACTTGTTGGTTAATTATAATCTTAGGTTGACTTCAGAAGCAAAAACCAGAATTATGGTCAAATGTATTTTTTATGTTATTTGTAATAATACATAAATACTGGTATGATCCAAATTCTATTTAAGTATGACACATCCATCAGATTAGCAAAATTTAAAATAAATTTATATATTCAAATACACATACATTCATTTTTCAGAAAGCTGGTATTAAATATTTTGAACAATGCATTTAAATTGTAAAAATAGATAATTAAAGACTGTTAAGTGATTTTCTTAAGTCTGTGTATAACATTTTATTACCCTAAGGAGTGTATGAATAGTGTGATGATTCTATATCTTCTCTAACATTTTATGTAATCACTTTTAAAATCATAATTGCTTTGATATTTGGGGCATATTGATATTTGGGGCATATTAGTATGATTATAAGCACATTACCTATGAATTGCAACATTTACTGGATCAAAAATGTGTTGAAATCTATTTACATATTATTGGCAATTTGTACATCTCTAACGAAATAATTGTTCAAAACCATTTTGTCTTTGTCCATTCAAAAACATTTTGTTTTCTGTAATAATGTACTGTTTTAATAAAATTTAGTTAACCAATACATAAAACCATAAAATTATACTTGTTAATGTGATATAGTGTGATGTTTCAATAAATGTATACACTAATGTTTAGAAGAGGGTAAACATCTATCAACTCAACTATAATTTTTATGCTAAAATCTTTCAATATCATTTACATTTTTGAAATACACTTTATGATTGCATAGGTTACCTTACTCAGCAACAGTTTACCAAAACCTCTTATCCTGACTATCTGCAACTTAGTAACCATTGGTCATTGTTTTCTCTTCCCTTCTCCTACCACTCTCCTTAACCTCTGGTCACCAGCATTCTATGCTCAATTTCTTTGGGAACAGTATTTCAGATTTTGCACATGAGTGACAGCCACGTTGATGCCATGACAGGATTGCATAACATTTTATAGATAATATCCTATGATTATTATTTACCACATTCTCCATTAATCAACTGATGGACACTTAAGGTGTTTCCATTTCTTGCCTTTGTGAATCGTGCTGCAAGGAATATGGCAGAGCAAATGTTTCTCTTCAACACATTGATTTCAGTTACTTTTGATATATGCTCAGTAGTGGAATTACTGGATTACATTGTAGCTCTATTTTTTAGTTTCTTAAAAAAAAAAAAAAAACTACGGTTTTTCCATAATGGCTGTACTAATTTCCATTCCAACAATGATAAAGACTTCCCTTTCTCTATATTCCTGTGGGTACTGGTTGCATTTGGTCTTTTTGACAGCAGTCATCCCTTCTGGGGTATGGTTTGCCATTGTACTTCTAATATTTTCTGATACATAGTGATCTTGAACTTTTTGTCACATGCCAGTTGGCCATTTACATGTCCTTTTTTGAGAAATGAATATTTAGATCTATGTTAAGATGTTTTTAATAGGTTTGTTTTGATGCAATTGAGTTTTGGAGTTCTTTTTGTATTATGAATATCCTTCTGCTCTTTTCAGGAAATTTGCAAAATTTTCTTCTATTGTTTTCTTTGCTGAAGTTTTTCTTAGTTTAAAATAATCCCAATTCTCTATAATTTTTGAGGTCTTGTCCAAAAACCTCTTGCCCATTCCAATGTCCTAAAGCATTTCCTCTGTTTTCGTCTACTAGTTCAATAGTTTCAGGTTTTATTTAAGTCCTTCATCCATTTTGAGTTAATTTTTATAACTAATGAAGGATGGGGGAGGTCTCCTTTTGCTCTTCCACATGTGGTTATCCAATTTTCTCAGCACCATTAATTGAAAAGACTATCTTTTCAGCATATGTTCTTAGCACCTTTGTTGAAAGTCAACTGGCTGTAGATGAGTGGATTTATTTCTAGGTTCTCTATTCTATTTACTCCTCTGTGTGTCTGAACTATCCCAGTACCATGGCATTTTGATTATTGTAGCTGTGTAATATGGTTTGAAGTCAGATAGTAGAATAACTTCTGCTTTGTTATATTTGCTCAAGATAGCTTTGACAATTTGGGGATTTTTGTAGTTCATTATACATTTTAGATATTTATTAATATTTTGAAGAAATATGATTTTCTTTATATGATATAGGTATGATTTCCTTTTTAGATATGTGTATTTTATTTTATTTTAGCCTATATCTACAGTTTATAGCTAAAAACTTTTCTAGTACCTTTGATAAGTAGAACTTTTAATTGTATGTGTAAATTATTTGTTTAGTGACTTTTTGTGTCCCATTTATGTCTTTGCATACCCCTTGTCTTCAAAAGCGTCTTATAGTTTTCTCTATCACCTCTGTCAAATAGTAGCATTTTACTCAATGATTCATTTCAAATCAATCATTTTTTCTTAAGGCATACATTATGAGTTGTTACTTTTTGATTTAACATTTCATTTTGAAATAATTTAGACAACAAAAATTAAAAATCCAGATAAGATGTAATGCTTTACAATCTAATACTTTTTTTAGAGTTATAATGGGAAAGGGAAGGGAGGGAAAAGGGAGGGTAATGGGGGGGCACTCCTGGGGATAATTGCAATATCCAGAATATATTCACATTTTATACACAAAAAATAAATTTCTTTGCTCATCTGAAAAAAAAAGAATGTAAATAACAATAACATGTGGGTCATCAATTTAAAATTTTACTGTAAATATTTCTTTTAAGTTCACTTGTTAAAGGCAAAATCTGCTTGACGTGCTCACATTGTTTTTCTGGTAATTGCCTTTATTGTCCTTTAAAGAATTTAACAACACATTTTAAACACTTATTAGGCAAAAGTCATTGGTGGGCTTTGCTATAGCATTTTATATGTTGAATTCTTTTCTCCTGGACCTTCTCAAAATTTATGACATCAAAAATTGATAAAATACATGAGTTTCATTTCAATATCAAAAAAAATGTAGTATAAAATGTTCCCATTTATCCTTGGCACAGCTTCCTCACATAGTAATAATCTTACAGAAACAATATAATGATCAAAACCAAGTAACGCACATCGATACAGTACAACTAGCTGATCTACAGTCCCCACTTGATCTTTATGTGTGCAGTGAGAAGTCAAGATTCATTTATTACCATTGGAGTACACAATTGCCCAGCACCACTTACTGAAAAGTCCCTTTTCTAGCCTTCTTCCATTAAATTCTATTAGTACTCTTATATTATTTATTTTTTCACTAAGATCCTCTCTATTTTAGATATTTCTATTTCTCATTAAATTTCTATTGCTGCTGCTTGATGGGGGACAAGGTGGGACAGGTTAGATTCTTACATAATTTAAAAAGATAGAGTCAGATGGGTGAAATAGATAAATATTAATTCAAAATAGAACTCTATTTGAATATAAAATTCATGCATGCAATCACCTGATAGGTTGGGATTTTATAAACCTGAAAGAAAAAGAATAAATCACAATGGAAAGAGGTCAAAGATAAAGATACACGTATAACCAGAATCAACATGGATATCATGTTGATGACACAAAAAGTCAGTATACAAAAAATTTACACATACAATTAAAAGTTCTACTTAAAGGTATTATTAGAAAAGTTATTTGCAAGAGGAGGCAAATGAAGAAAGTATTATGGCAGTCATTGTTATGCAAGTAGCTTATTCAGAATAATTGAAAATAATAATGGGACAATTGTTAAATAGCAGGGAAGGTGAATAGGTACCTCATAACAGTAAAAACAAATTCATGAACAAAAGCTTAGTAATGCTAAAAACTAGGGAAACTAAAGTATTTCTATGCCACAATTCAACTCTCAAACTAATAAATGTTTTAAAAATATATACTTTACAATGATTGTGATGTTGCTTTAAGATGGGCATTGTCCTAAGCTCTTCATCAATTTAAATATCATTGCTAACAACTTCCAAAACATTTTATCGATAACAATAGCCTGTATTAATTAAACTGTCAAGCCACCGATTACATGTAACCAAACACAGTAAAGTGGTAATTTGGCTTTGTAAAAAAGGTAAAAACTCTGATTTGTACCACTTATGAATAATTGTATTGGAAGTCCTCTCATCCTGACCAGCTTCAATGTACTCATTGAACTTCACATTTATCTCTTTCAAGTAAATACAAATCAAGAATTCCTGTGTATATATAATCTTGTATTATTTTTCTTTTTTTTAAATAACAGTAAATTGTCAAAGGTAAAATTTTGCAATCTTTAAGTGAAAATTAATTATATTTGAAGAGAAATAAAAATATGGTTTATTTTTCACATTTAAAATGTGCAATAAAAGTCTTTGACTATATAGAGGCATATTTATAAATAGAAATCAAGTTTAAAAACATGCTTGGCCTAACATGCATGAAGAACCATAGAAAATAAAATTAAAATTATAAAAAAATAAAACCTTATATTTGAACACAAATTCTGCTTCTAGGACCTTATACAAAGAAAATTAAAATGAATGTGCAAAATGTTACCCACTCTTAGATTAATTTTATGTAACTCTAGCAAAATATGAATCTATAGTAAAAATATTTTAATTAAATGATTAAGCTAGAAGATGGATTAATAGTCATTATACATAATATTTTAAAATATTTAAAAATATTTAAAAAAAGATCATGACAAAATTAATGCAGTATACAGACTGGAAAATGAGGCTACCAAACAATATTTAAAACTTTCTATTAGAAAAATTTGCATTTAACTCATTATATCCACATTTATCATTATATGTACTTATTTATAATTATGTATATGTTATATATGCTTTCAATCTAAATATATGTCCTGTCCCATATATTTATATGTTTAGATGTGTGTATATATAGATAGGTGTGTGTGTGTGTGTGTGTGTGCATATTTGTTTAGACTAAATGAAACTGTTCATATGTAAAGCTTACGAGTTCTTTTTTATTGTTTAGTTTCCCAATATTCTTTATGTCTTTGTAATCTGAAAAGTGTTCTACGTCTTTTACATCTGACATTTAATTTTGACAGTTAGAAATGTAAGGAAAAGACTTAGACTGTTTAAGAATATCAGATAACCAGTGAGAAAGTTGGTCTATTATCATGTGTTAAATCCAGATAAGATATAATGCTATACAACATAATCCTTTTTTAGAGATATGGGGGGTAAGGGAAGGGAGGGAAAAGATGGGTAATTGGGGGTGGCACTCCTGGGGGTAATTGTAATATCCAGAATCTATACACATTTGAGGTTATTTTGTTAAAAACCTGTATGGTTGTTCAAAAATAAAAAAAAATTTAAAAAAAGAATATCAGATAACCTAGTTTTAAATTCTAATGCTATTGGGTGCATTTAACAATGGATATTATTTTACTAGTTTTTAGCAATAATGAAAAGTTAGAAAATACCAAAAAATAAAACAAAAAATAATTCATGTTCATATATGTGGATAGATGCTGCAAATAAATTTCCCTAAATTTTTATAGTATACATCATTTAAAAAAATGTTTCATTAAATAAGGAAAATGCATGCATAATAAATTCACACATTCTCATATAAAGTCAATATATTCAGTGCCTCTTATTGCCAGCCACTTCTTCAAATTGTGATTTGTTAAGTAATGAAAAAAGAGGGACACTGTCCTTGCATTTAGGAGCTAAACTAGTAAGATAGTTTGAATATCAAGGATATAACATTTGTTAGAGTATTATTTTCTAAAACATACTATCAGTATTTGGAAGCCACTTTAAACAAACCCCCTTTCATAATTAGTATAAATTATCAAACTGTAAAAATGACTATGTTTCTAGGTGGCATGGCAGTCAAGTATTTACTTACTAAGCAATTATGCATTCTTGAAAATTAGCAAGTCCAAAACCATGCCCCTGCACACACTTCTGAAGGATTTAAATGTTTACAATGCTGGAAAACTATAGTCAGTGTTTACTAAGGATATATATATATATATATATGTATACAGACACACAGACACACACACACACACACACACACACACTTCTACCCAACAATTTCACTCCTAGGTATAAATGCAACAAATGTTTACATATATTTACAAAAAAAGGGAATTATAAAATACTAGCACTCTTTGAAATCACTAAAATCTAAGTGCCAAAAGAATAGATAAATAAATTGCAGTGTATTTATATAATGTAATACTGTATAATAATGAGATTGAAACAAAACATGGATGAATATCACACACACACACACATAATGAAGGAAATCATTCACACATTCAAGAATACATATTTTATGATTTCATATATTTAAAACTCAAAAAGTGGCTAAATTATGGGGCTAGTCACGAGGCTGAGATAAGAGGAACCAAGTTTAAGGTAAGACTAGAAAACTTAGGGAGATTCTGCCTCATAATAAAATATAAAAAGGACTAGGGATGTAGCTCAATGGTAGAGTGCCCCTGGGTTCAATCCCTAGTACCGCACAAAAAGAAAAAACAAAGATAGATTAAAAGTGCTAAACTAATTATGTTAAATGTCAAGAGAGTAGGTGTACCTGAAAGGGGTAGCTTTCCATTTCTTGATCTCAGTGTTAACAACATAACTGTTCGTTTGGAAATGTCTCAAGTGTCATAATTGCATTTTGTACTATCCATATGCATGTATCTGTAGGCCAAAGATCTGACGTGGATAGTGCTAAGGTGAAGTCAAGGTATTGGCAAAGTTCTGTTCCTTTCTGTAGTAATTTGTTCGCCTGTTCATATGGATTGCTGACAAAATTCACTTTCTTGAGATTATAGCACTGAGGTGTTCATTACCTTGCTGGCTGTCAGGTGAAGGACGTTCTCAGTTCCTAGTGTTCACTCACATTCCCAGTTTATAGCCCTCTACCTTCACCTTCAAAGACAGCAAATTTGGGTCAAGTCTAATCTATTTTAAGTTTCATGACTTTATTTTCATCTGCAAAGTTCCTTTTGCTGTGTAAAGTGTCATATTCATGATTTCAATGACTAGAGCATGATTATCTTCAGGGGTTTTTATTCTGCCTACCACAATATAAAGTTTCAAATTAAATATTTTCATACAAATGCTTCTAAAATTTGTCCAACAGGTATAATTCAAGAATAATCACTTTTCCTTAGAGCCATACTTGGGGCTCATATCATATTTTCTTCTACTTTTTCAGATTGAAAAACTACCTGAGATCATTCATAATTACTCTTAAAAGTGAGTCTGGTACTACATAAAAAATATTTAGTTAAGTTTAGGAAACTCACTCTTTCCTCAATGGGAAAAATATTATGCATTAATGTTTAAGGGCTCTGAGATATTCTGCAGTAAAAAATTTACATAAGTCACTTATCTGCATTAACCCATTGTTTCCAAATATCCTTGGACATGAAACCTGAAGAATTCCTATAAAAGCCCTTAAGATCAATTGTAAATACTTTTCCTTGATCTAAATATAAAACTTGACTCCTTAATATCCCTCAAATTATTTTTAAGATTATAACCACTCTTGTTGCCTTAATTTCTCCTTTCATTTTTAAAATACTATTTGTGCTTTTCCCATATTTTGAGTATTGTTTCTTCAGATTTATTACCCTTTTCTCACAGAGGACAAATAAATGCCTCAGAAATTATATTCCTAAATGCCTATAGCTAGGAAGTGGCAGAGAATCTTAACCCAACTCCAGGTGTCTCACCTTCCCCCATTCATTTTCTTTTCAAGGGAAAGCTTCCTTTGGAAATAGATTTGCCTGCTTGCTTAAAATGCTTGCCACAAATACTTTTTAACCTGTAAAAAGGTGAAAAGTAAGGTAACATCAGAGTTTCTCAGTGTGTTGAGGAAGGGTCCTTCCTGGACCTTCTCTGACTGACAGCCACAGACATCCCTCTTTGTGAACATGGGCATGTTCACTTGCTTCTTCTCACCTCCCTGTCTTTCTGCATTTTCTCCTACTCTTCTATATTCAAAGTGTGACTCCCATTCATTTTTTTTTAAATGAACCAATATAAAAAAAATCACCAACTCTGGATGTCCCTGTATCTTCCAGGTAGTGTAGTTGTTTAGTATACATTTATTTTTTTACTGTGAATTTAGATTGTGTGTTGGCTCAGAAAGAGGTAGTGTGTATAACCTGATAAGCTATAAAATAATCCCCCAGTCTCTCATCCTAAATTATAAATTGCTTTTCCTATTTACCATTAGCAACTAAACACTATTATATTTGCTTAAGATATTTGATCCTTTTGGGGGGTGATGGGTGGAGCAATTAGTCAACAAAAGAAGGCTTCATAAGACTGATACTCCCTTTATCATACTAAATTCACAGTCATTATAAACATGATTCATGCCTTCACTTCCTCAAATTAGACCATGAGTTTCTCAAAGGTGAGTGCAGAATCAGTAACTTACCTAGGTTTTGATCTTTAGTTTCAAATAGTTTGTCTGATTTATATATATGTTCATTGAAGGTCTGACAAATGAGAGGTTAATAATAGTGATGGGAAGAATGAGGATAGGGCTGAAATGCTTAATAAATGAATCCAGTAACAGATATGCTTCAAAACTGAAGTTGATTTTGAAGAAATTTTTCAACTAAGAAAATTGTCATTTTCAAATGGAAAAAAAATCTATATTTAAGCTCCTACATTGAGGTCTTTATTATTATTATTATTATTATATTGTAATATCTTAGAACTGTGGCTGCTATGAGTGTCATGTGATATACAATGCACTTAGTCTCCTTAAAAAATAAAAGATGAATTTAAGCAGCACATTAAAAGGAATATTTAATTTCTCAGTACTTGTATTTATTACCATCACTGTGATAAAGTACGTAAGATAACTTATGGAGAGAAGAAGCCCATTTTGGCTTACTATTTTAGAGGTTCCAGACCATGATTGAGTGGTCAGGTCCCACTGCCTTGATCTATGGTGGGGGAGCCACAGGACAATGTAAGAGTACAAGAAGGACAAAACCACATACACAGAAGCCAGAAACAAAAGAGTGAGGGATTGAGGTTCAATAACCCCATAAAATAACTTAATCCTGATGACCTCAAGACCTCCTGTTAAGCCCCTCCTCCTAAATTTCTTCCATTTCCCAATAGTACTTTCCTAAGGAACAAGTTTTCAATGTGAAGAACCTTGAGGGACACTTATCAAAACCATTGCATTCTGTCCCTGGACCCCAAAAGTTTATGTCCATCTCATAATTTGCAAAATCCATTTATTCCATTTCCAAGAGTTCCCATCTCATAGTTTGGGAAATGTGTTCATTCCATCCCCAAGAGTCAAAGCCTGAAGTGTTTTATCATTGCACAAAAATCCAAGTTCAAAGTCTCCTCTAAGACTCCAGAAAATTCAACTGTGAACTCCTGGGAAAAGAAAGTTACATAATTCCAAGATACAATGGTGGGCAGCCAACATTCCTATTCCAAAAAAGAAGAAAAAGTGTCACAGATTGTCAGGATCATCCCTAAGCAAGAGCCAAACCTAGGAGGTCAACATTAGATTATAAAGCTCCATACTCAATATCAGAGGAAAGCTGTGACAGAAAGTGGACTTCCAAGGACTTGGGCATCCCCTCCCCTACTTCCTTATTTGCTGCAAGCCCACAAGCCCACTCTCTTAGGCTAGCGCTTCCAGTGTGCAGCTTTCCCTAATACTGTTGCATGTTGCTAGCAGCTCTATCTTGCAGGATCCCCACTGATATTCTGGCTTCACTCCCAACTCCTCGTATCACCTGCATCTAGGAACTCTTATCCTGCAGCACACTGCCTGGCCTCCTTTGTTTTGCTTTGTAATCTTAATGGAAGACATCATGACCATATAGCTCTTGTACTCTGCATACATGCAAAATCATTCACATATGGGCCTTGCCAAGGTCTGTCATGAATGCGAGTTACATCTGTGCCTGCTTGAATCATGACTGCAGTGGTGCTTTGCCAACTAAATATTTTTTTTTTTTAAATTCCCGAGGCAGTTTTGGGCATGCAGGGCCACTCATGGCATTTTTTTTTTTTCCTTTTTGCACCGATTTTGACCTGGAAATTCTGAAATAAATTATAATTTCTGCAACTCCGAGCCCTGTTGAGTGAGATGGCCTTGAAGATTCTGAAGATGCCCTCCAGATATTCTCACACCCTTCTTGGTTGCACCTTTATAAATGCTCTTTATATGACCAAACTGCAAATTTTTCTAATCTTTTTGCTAAGTTAATTTTGTTCTTAATTTTCACTGTGAATTTGGATAAAAGCAGCCAGTAATGCTCATGCCACAGTCTAAATGCTTTGCTTTCCTGAAATTTCCTCTACCAGATAAACTAGTCCACATTTAAGCTAAATTTCTCCAAAAATCTCAGGGCAGTAACAACATCCATCAAATTATTTCACATGGTGTAAGAAGGGTGGTCTCTATTACAATTCCCTTTTATAGTCTTCATTTCCATCTGAAACCTCTGCATTTCGTAAGCTTATTTTAACTGTCTGCATTCTTACCATTCTGGTCCTCTGAGCCCACAGAGGAATTGTCCTTTAAGCTATTTTCATGGCATTATAGGTTTCTCTAATCTGTCCCTTTGAACTCTTCCAAACTTCTTTTGTCAACTAATCCAAAGACTCCTCGAAATCATTAGGTCTAGCTGTAGTCACAGGCCTCACTTCTCTTTATAAATCTTCTTTATTAGTCAGCTTTGCATTACTATAATGAAAGATTAATTTTAAAGTGTAATGTTTTATTTTGGCTCATGGTTTTAGAGGTTCCAGTCCATGATCAAGTGGCATCATGACTTTGGTTAATGATAGGGATCATGTGACAGAGAAAATTGGCCATATCATAAATCAGGAATCAAAAGAGGGACAGACTGGGGTCTCATGATAAAGAGCATACCCTAATGACATAAGAACATCCCATTAGTACACAACTCCTAAAGGTCCCATCACCTCCCATTAATGTCACCCAAAGGATCAATCCTTTAACACATTGTGTCAGAGTCTTCTGTTGGTCATCATTTTTAGAGTACACTATTATAAATAGTGCTCTGATGTGTATATAGCACCTTTATATTAAAGGCCTTCTTCTGAAAGTTATTACTCTTTGGAAAAAAATACGACTCTATTCCTTAAGTGTAATTTCAGTATTTCAGGAAAAATGTATGTTACTGAAGTGTTGATGGATGGCAACATATAATATCTTTGCAGGAAACAAATGGGTTCAAAAACTGTCTATTATTTTTGCCAATAGACTTAGTAATAATGAATATATTTGAGAACTTGCTTTTCTTGCTCAAATACAATTAGTATGATTTCACAAAGATGAGCTGTTTCACAGGTAATGATATTGTATTACACCCTGTTTACTTTTCAAGGAAAAGTTATAATGATAGATAGTATTATGGCATTTCTGTTGCCTATAATTAAGCTGTGAAAATTGGTACCTGAATACAGGTGCTATATACATTGTACATAACAATGAAATTAGAGAAAAACTCTTATCAAGGACTTTTCAGAGCAAGCTTAGAATACTATCAAATGAATTACATTCTGGAAAAGTTATTACTTCAGTTTAAATGGGAAGAATTTTAAATGATTACTGCAGAAATATCATGTACAAACTGATTCCAAAGCCAAACCTTATTTCATATATCTCATCCAAAGAGCAAAAAGCTGGGCTTTTGATTATGTTACATATGGTGTTTACATTTATGCTTAAAACAGTTACTCAAAGGATCCCCAGTACGGAAACACAATTTTGAAAAAAAAATTTAAAAATGTCTGAAGGTAAATTTTTACATAAATGAATTTAATTTTAAAAGTATATCTGTTTAACATGGAAACTTATGGTGGTTGTTGCATTTTCTGAAGCTGTTCCTAACAAGGGTTATTTAATAAAAGTACTGTAAATGTAATTTTTAGCTTAATTTTCATACACAGATTTGGAGAATTAAAGTACCAAATGCCATAGCAAAACTCATTTAAAAATATCAATGTATGTTACACAGGCAGCTTAATAGACTTGCATAAATCAGTCCAACCATTTATCAGTCTCAGACCTTTCCCCACACTTCAAACCAAAGTTGGTAAGTGTGTTGCATTTGAGAGAAGACAAAAATTGGAGTTTTTACTAATAGTTGAGTTTCAGTATATAAGCCATACCTAATTTGCTCTATAGACTACAGCAGTGGTAATCATGTAGGGTATTTTGTGAGTTATTGCAGAGAAAGAAACCTTTGTGGAAGTCGTAACACCTCTTTTTTTTTTCAGGCTAATTCACAATTCATCATCTTTCCTAGTACAAATTTGGGTACTTGTATACTATTCTAAATTACTATTTTCTATAATTGGAAATAATTAATACATCATTTTCATTCTTCTCTTATATATTAGTGTCCATACAATTCTGTTTGAAAATTCCTTATTTTCAAGATCAAATGATGATATCCTCCAGGTAGTTGGTGAATGATGATGAATTTGCATTTCTGTTGTTTACATTTTGAACCACATACACACATGTAAAGGAACAACTTTCTAATCCATCACCACCATCAAAATTAACTCAAAATGATTATTAATATTTCAGGAAAAATAAATCTCCAGTTTGTGGGAAAAATGTTTCTCTTCGTATGTTTTCTTTATTCCCAGGTAGTTTAAAATTAAATTGTTTCCTGTCCTTAACCCAAAGTACTTGAAAACATCTACAGCTAAATATGAAAGCCATTCAGATATTCAGATTCTACACATAGGAATTTGCTTCTCTTGTTTTTTGTCTTCCTTCTGACATATTTTTGTCTGGGCTCTAGTCATTTGGTTTTTCTTGAAAGCCAGTCTTTCAGCATTGCCCTAAAATTCCTTGTTAAGTTCTAAGCCACCTGTGAAAAACTTTCCACTTTAGCTCACAAGTTTCCAAACAATTTTACACCGACTTTGTTTTAAGGTTTCTGCTTCTGTGGATGATGTTGTATGATCACCCCAAAACTGTGTCCTTCCTCTTTCACCACTGATCTGTTACTTTGTGGTAGGTATCATTACTCCCCCCCCCTTACATTCTCCTCACCTTCTAGCAATGGATTTAAATGGGATTTTTTTTTCTTGCCACTGAAACCACTGTTTTCTTTTTGCCAGGCTGCCCCAATCTTGGGATAATTGTTACCTACAGGAACTATCTCAGATACAAGCTTACTCTTAGTCTTAGAAAAAACAATTGGTATTCACTGGCATAGAAAGTGTTACTGATGTGTCTATAAAGCTAATGAAATAGCATTCTTGAATTTACTCTTTCCCAATTTGAGAATACAGATTTTTTCAAGTAAATATTTTCTGAGACGTTAAAATTAAAGTTTTCAAAATAGTTTGCTCATGATATACTAAGACATTATGTCATTTTAATTCATTAATTCATGTACTACTTTAGAACTACATGTCCTCAGCTCTGTTCTGGGTATAGTTCTGTAAAGTACTGATGCTGATAATTAAGAGACCAGTTGTATTAAATTAAAGTATTTCAAGCCAAAAATAAGAGAGCCTTGGTTTTGGAAAGTATACTAGAGATAAAGATAAGTGTGTAGACTTTGAACGCATTGGCTACAGAATATTGAAATTTACCAATTATTTAGATACTGAGGTATGGGAACGCAAAGGGCACATCAGCCGCTGTTAACTTTAAAATCTGAGATAGGAAAACGGGGTTTGTGGGAGGTAGGAGTGTTGAGTTAAATTGGACTTCCATTTGGATATATTGTATTTGAGACACTTATTAAGATTCCAAGTGTGGATGTCCAGAAGCAAACAAATGTAAGTGTCTGGAACTTCTGGTAGAAATCAGAACTAGAGATATATTTGGAGGGAAAAATAACCTTAGAGAAATTATTTAAAACCAAGGGGAGTGGTGAGATCACTTGGGTAAGATAGAAAAAAGAACAGAGGCTCAAAGAAGAACCAGATTCTTTAGGAAGAGCAACACATATGCAAGTTAGGGGAAGAGGTGATTAAGGACAGTGACAGTAATCTTAACTACAAGAGTAGCTATAATTATGATTTATTCTGAATTAATTGGCATTCTAAGAACTTTATACTGTTTTGAATACTCATTTAATCCTCATGACAACCATATGGTGTGTTCACTAATATCAGCCTCATTTTTCAGGAGGGGAAGCTAAACAAAAGAGTGAAATGACTTGTTTGAGGTAGAATTTCTCTTATTTTTTTTTTGTTTGTTCAAAAAGGAGGTACTTGAGCATATTTGTGTGACCCAGGGCCTTTGTGAGAAAGCAAAAAATTCTAGATGAAAAGAAATGTCCTCGAGATGTTGAAAGGAAGAGAATACAAACTCAAGAGTTTAAGAGAAGATGCTGGACTCTGAGTACATTAGTGCATTTGGAGTGAAGGAAATAAAGAGTGGGTAAGGGGATAGGTGAGGGAGGGAGAATAGAGAGGGCTTAGGGAGTCAACCAGTAATGTAGCATACTCTTACCTCCCTGCTGTAGAATCCAAATGACACTTATGCAGTCATTCAGTTCTGGAAAATTCTCAACTAAGCCTTTATATTGTTTGTAGGGCTAAATACAGAAGAGTCAAGATACTAGAGTGTGGGCAATGTGGGGGTAATTCTCCTTTAAGAACATATGCATATCATATTGTTATTTTATATGCATTTTATGATTGTACCATAACTCAACTCCTTAAAAACACGACCATTGTGAATGTGTCATTGTATATGGGAAGATGAGAGTTCCTTTTTTGTCCCGCTCCAGCCAGGTTCTGAACTGAGGGACGGGCTGGGGATGAGAAAAAACACAGGCCGGAGACCCGAAACGGTCTTTCTTTGTCCAAACTCTACTTCTCCTTTTTATACATCCATACTTTACATCTCTCTTTCAAGGCTAGTTCATTTGTACTGCTACGACAAAATGCCTAACATTAAGTAACCTCAAACAAGTCAAGGCAACGCTACAAGACTCTAGTTCAGAACAAACATAGGCAGCAATACTCACAGTTCTGAAGGCTGGGAAGTTGAGGAGCAAAGCATA
>PVKS010023698.1:0-32021 GCA_004027875.1 Aplodontia rufa | reverse complement strand
TTTTTTTTTAAAGAGAGAAGGACAGTGAGAGAGAGAGAGAGAGAGAATCAATTTTTATTGAGTTTTTCACATGGCTTTCATTGCTCCGACACTTAGTTGTGTATGTGGTTGCTGGGGTTTGAACTCGCGTACTTGTGCATGCCGGGCAAGCGCCGTAACCGCCGAGCCACCGCTCCAGCCCCTCTTTTTATTGTTTATTTTGAGACAGAGTTTCACTAAGTTGCTGAGGTTGGCCTCAAACTTGTGATCCTCCTGCCTCAGTTTCCTGAGTAGCTGCATGCACCACTGCACCTGCCATAGATTTCTGCTTTTCAGAATACTCTGGTTGGGACTGGAGTGGTGGCTCAGCGGTTCTGGCACTTGCCTGGCATGCGCAAGGATGCTGGTTTGAACCACAGCACTACATACACAACAAAGTGAGCAATGAAGACCACATGAAAAACTAAATAAAATTTGGTTCTGTCTTTCTCTTTCACTATCCCTCTCTCTTTAAAAAACAAAAATACTTTGCTGCTTATGTGTGATTTGTAGGTCTCTGGACCCTGGTTTCTTTTTCTTATTTTTTTTTAGTTTTTTTTTTTTAATTTTTTATTAAGGAGTTGAGTTATTATACAATCATAAAATGCATATAAAATAGCAATATGATATGCATATATTCTTAAATCAGAATTACCCCCACATCACCCACATCCCAGTTTCTTGATTCTTTTATATTTTGCCCATAAAAATAATATAAATGCTTAGGTTGAGAATTTTTTGGAATTGAATGATTGCATAAGTGTTATTTGGATTCTCCGGGGGGGGGGGCAATAAAGAATATGCTATATTGTTGCTTTACTCCCTAGATCCCTCCCTCTCCCCTCCTCTGCTTATCCCCCTCCCATCCTGCAACATATCTATGGTTGCCCTAGTTCATGTGTTGCTATGCCTTTGCTGTGGACCCTGATTTCTTGAGCCTATGCTCTTCACTGTTACAGCAATGTGGCAAAGAACACTTATCTATGGGCTCTGAGCATTGGATCTGGTCTTTTCTTGGTCACTAGCTGACCCTGTAATGTGATTTCTTCATGTTAGCTGCCTTAGATATATAATGGAGAACATGGCATGAGCAGGATCCACTTCACATAGTGGTTATCATGACCCAACTTTTTGGTGAAGGAATCAACCAAGCAGGTGAATGTGAAGATGTGGTGAAGACAGCAAGTGATACTTAGCAATAATAGGTGACTTTCATTGTGTGTGTGTGCTTTGTGTCAGGTAAGGCTTAAGGATAAGCACTTCCCACACTCTCTCTCTTTTTTTTTTAATTTGTTAATGGGGATCAAACCCAGGGGCATTTAACCACATCCCCAGCACTTTTCATCTTTTATTTTGAGACAGGGTCTTACTAAGTTGTTTAGGGCCTTGCTAAATTGTTGAGGTTGACTTTGAACTTGTGATCCTTTTGCCTCATCCTCCTGAGTTGCTGGGATTACAGGTGTGCACCACCACACCCAGCTTACACGTGCTGTCTCTTCTTACAACAGGTCATGAGATAGAACACATCTGTGTTTCCATTTTGCAGATGAGGAAGCAGACTAAGGTGGCCTTGCCCAAGGTCACAGTGGAGTCTCAGATTTTATCTAGGTCTTGACGGCAGTGTCCTGATTGCTCTGCTACACTATCTCTGTAGAAAGCAAAATGCAACAGGACTGAAGTCTAAAGAGAGAGATGAAGATGTGTAGGTAGAGGAGGGAGAAATCAATGCTCAGAGAAGTCTAGGACTTGCTCAAGGTCACACAACTAATTAGTGTTAGTGTTAGGGTTTTAGTGTCTAGAATCTCCACCACCATCATCATTATCTTCATCCAAAATATTTAGTGAACATTCATAAAGCATTTACACATAATAACCTGATGAGGTCAGTATGATAATCACCATTGGGGTTTATGAGGAAACTGAGGCACAAAGACATGAAGCAGGGCTGGAGTGGTGGCTCAGCGGTTACGGCGCTTGCCTGGCATGCGCAAGTATGTGAGTTCAAACCCCAGCACCACGTACTCAACAAAATGTCCGAGGAATAAAAGTCACATGAAAAACTAAAAAAAAAAAAAAAAAAGGCATGAAGCAAATAAATTCCTCACAGATGGAGAGTGAGCTCAGGTCTATGCATCTCCAGAGCTGGGCTTTTAACTTCCACCCAGATAGAATAAGGTATGCTCTTATTCTTTCAGGAATCTGTATTAAGGAGATAAATCTGTTGGGTCACATAAGGGACTATGGGGTTTGTAGGGAGTGGAGTGCAGATAACTGCCCTGTCCTCAAAGACTCAAGTCCTTTACGTATCCAGGTGCCCCAGACCTTGGCTTGGTTTGACAACCATTTACCATTTAGAAAGAAGAGCATAAATGTTGTCATGCACAGTGGCATAGGCCTGTGATCCCAGTGACTCCAGAGGCTGAGGCAAGAGGATCACAAGTTCAAAGTCAGCTTCAGCAATTTAGTGAGGCCCTAGGTAACTTAATGAAACCCTGTCTCAAAATAAAAAATATTAATAATAATAAAAATGGCTGGGAATGTGGCTCAGTGGCGAAGTGCCCCTGGGTTCAATCCCTGGTATCCCCCCCAAAAAGAATAGCACAAAGGTTGTAAATCATGCAGATGTCAACAAGTTTCTGAAGAAAAGAGGAGGAGAGGAAGAAAAGCAGAGGGGCTCATTAACAGTTCTTGTAAGCCAGTCTTTCAAGGGGTACAAAAGTGTGCTGTTTGACCTGGTGAAAAGCAGCCATAGTTATTCCCAGTTCACAGCTGTCCTTTGTGTCCAGGGTCGTCTTCATTATATCCAAATAAATCTTTGCAAAAGAACAAATTTTTGGACATTTACTCCATGACCTATGCAGCCTAATGATTTTTTGTCAGTCTGGGACTGAAAGTTTGAATATAATCTTCATAAATGTTTAGGATCACATAATAGTTTAAACTGACAGTATATCTGATTTGCTTTATTTAATTTTGTTTTATATTTTGGGTTTTTTTGTACTGTTAATTAAACCCAGGGGTACTTAACCACTGAACTACATCTCCAGTCCTTTTGTTTTTATTTTTTTATTTTGAGACAGGGTCTAAGTTGCTTCAGTCTTGCCAATTTGCTGAGGCTGATCTTGAACTTAACAATCCTCCTGCCTCAGCCTCCAGAGCCACTGGGATTACAGGCATGTACCACCATGCCTGGCATGATTTGCTTTATTTATTTAAAAAAATTTAAGTGGCTGTTATTGAATTTTGAGCTAGATGTGGAGGTGGTATCATAAATGGAGGATTCTAGCCTGCAAAGAATTTACAGTATAGGAGGGACAGGTAATACAAGTTGGTACAATGCTAAATGCAGTTGTAGGAATTGTAAAATGCATCATGAAATTGACAGAAGGGACCCATCATCCTGTCCTTGAGTCAAGCACATACATAAACTCACACATATATGTACAAATATGTTGGAGTGGGACAGCTTCCTATGGGAAGAAATTCTCAGCAGAGTCTTGAAAGGGAATAGGAGTTGGCAAGGGAAGGAGCCTGGAGCAGGTGCTTTGGGCAGAGGCCTGGCAACGTCAACAGAAGCCTGTGAACCCGAGATAAACCATCTGTGTGGAGAACACTAAGAAATGGGTATAACTATTGTGTAGTGAGAGAAGAGATGAAGCCGAGCAGGATCACAAAGGGTCTTCTATGCTTTGCAAGGAATTTGGTTTAGAGCTGAAGGCAGCCACAAGAAGGGTTTAAGCGAGGGAGCAGCATGGTTAGATTTGTATTTTATAAAGATTGCTGTTTTGGAAAGGATGGACTGGAGGGGGCAAGAGGGAAGTCAACAAGAACCCTTGGCAGGAAGGTGAGCCAGCCATAATGGACACTGGAACTGAAGAAAGGGCAGGTAGTTATTGAGAAATAGATGATTTAGAGGGCTTGAGACAACAGTACACATGGTACTTGGTGATTGATTGGCTGCTTCTCTTTCTGCACAGAAGGTTGATTTGAGGTTGTTGGGATTATTTTTTTACAAGCTAGATCATTCCCCTCATGAGAGTACAGATGATTTTTTTCCCCAATGGTGGAGTAAAAATGTTAAAGTTTCATTTGAATATATCTACAATTACTAATATAATATTCACTCCTTGTAGACATTTGGAAAATAGAGCAATACTGAAAGAATAAAATAAAAATTATCTGTAAGTCAATGATTCAGAGATAACCGTTACTAACATTTATCAATTTTTGCTTATAGTCTTTTTGGTAGTATAATTGATCTATTTTAAACTTTGTAGAATATTTTATTTCTTTTTTCTTTTTCTTTTTCTTAAAGAGGGACACTGAGAGAGAGAGAGAGACAGAGAAAGGGAGAAATAACTTTATTTAGTTTTTCACATGGCCTTAGTTGCTCCAACACTTACTTGTTGTGTACATGGTGCTGGGGTTTGAACCCGGGTCCTCGTGCTTGCCAGGCAAGCGCCGAAACCGCTGAGCCACTGCTCCAGCCCAAGATTGCAGAATATTTTAAATACATTAAAAATGGAGCAAACTGTACAGTTAACATATCATTTCAGCATCTGTAATCAGCAGTGTTCTGTGATTCTGCAGATGAATTTGAAACTTATGACCAGGTTTTCACATTTTCTTTTAATCTGAAAATTTAGCTTGTTGAATAATTCTGTTTTTGTAATCCTGGGCATTTGGTATGCATTAGCCCTGTTATCTCTTTAGCCATTTTCAGATATTATGTTTTTACCGACAGCTTTTAATAGGACAGTAAAAACATTGGAGCCGCATTGTATACTATTGAGACCTGACAATAAAACAGAGTCACTACCTCCTTGGGGAAGAACAATCCAGAGGATAACTATTTTAGGGAGAGACATATCCTCAGCAGGAAATAGCAGCTTATATTTTGGTTTACTCACCATGGTTGTCTCAGCAATGGAACCGAAGCTGTTGATGAAAATGTTGCAACTCACGTTCACCGGGGGACCTGTCAATCAAGAGAGATTCCTGCTTAGCCTCATGGCCATGGAGAAATCCACTATAGGATACTGACAGAACACTGACTTCAGGGATGGATCCCATGGTGGAGGACCCCTTTACTTGCCTGCCACCCACCCCCAAGTACCATTTAACATTTCTATGCCAGACTTCCTTGTCCCCAGGTGAGCAGCAGGTACAGAACACCAGAGGCTGAGCCGAGATGTACTTTCATTAACACAGGATGATTCATCATGCTGCCATATGGTTGAAATCCCTTCCCCAAACCCCACTGGCTGCCTTCTAATTTATGTCTGAAATGTATTTATGGCTCCAACATTTGGAGGCCATCTTGGGAATCACAAGGAACAGCAAGTTCTTTGGCTTGAACTTATGAACCAAGAATGATTGCCTGAAAGGGCGATGATGGGAATTACCAGTAGAGGAATCCAGAGGGAACCTCAAGGAAAGTCTACAAGTCTTAAATGCTAAATACTTTCCAGGTGAGTTGTTTTGGAATCTTAATGTAAAGGATAGGAAAAGAAATAGAGGAATATTCACTATTTTGGTATTTCCTTGGTAGAGGGCACGCTGTCTACCTGAAGCCTGATCTTTTTAGCATATTTATTATAGCAATTACCATTTATCAAGCATTACAACATTTGCCGTGCTGAGATTTTTTTTTTCCTGTACTGGGAACCCAGAGGTGCTTAACCATTGAGCCACATCTCCATCCCCAGTCCTTTTTGTTATTTATTTTGAGACAGGGTCTATTAAAGTTGCTTAAGGCCTTGGTAAGTTGCTGAGTCTGACTTTGAACTTGCACACCTCCTGCTTGCTGTGCTAAGTTTTACTAACCTCATCTCATTGCATTCTCTCAACAACTGCATGGGAAGGAATGTTATGTTACCTCTTTTTTATAGGTGAGGAGACCGAGGCTTAGAGAGGTTAAATTATTTGTTCATAGCCACCACTGCTAGTCAGTGACTGAGCCAGGTTTTGAGTTCATTTTCATCTACTTCCAAAGGTGGTCATCTTAATGGCTACACTCTAGAAGAGAGGTTCAGAGGGAGGAAGAGGCAGGCTCAAGTTACATACACAGTGGCACAATTCAGAATTTCAATCACTGGGTTTACACATACACTGACAAGAGTCCCAGCATAAAATAACTAGAGAGGAATGCAGGACTGCGGTTAAGGGTGATAAAAACAGCAGGAGTCTAGGTGAGAAAGTTTCTGAGTGAGACAGGAAAGACTTCATAAAGGTGATGATCACAAGCAGAACTTGAAGGTGGTTAGAGCTTCCATAATCATAATCCTTCACATGATGATTATAATTTTCAGTTTGTGCAATTTTTTAGGTCCACTTTCTTATTGATCCCCATGAGGGACTGAGGTAGGCAAAGAAGAATCATTGTCCCTATTTCATAAATGAGACTCATTTAGCTAAAAAGTAGTAGAGTTAGGACTTGAACCAAAGTTTTTTAATTGTGGAAAGAATTGTGGTATTCAATCCATTCTGTCCTCCTTTAAAAGGTATCCCAATCATTACACCCAGCCAAGATTTCTTTTTTTTTTTTCTGAGATCTTGATGCATAGAAGGAGATTATAGGCATGAGAGTCCAACTTTTTCCTCCAAGGGAGTGTCTGGGCCTTTGGGACTTAGGCCTAACTCCAGCACTCATTGGCTCTTTGGTATCAGGAATGCCCCTTCCCTTTTACAGGTCTGTTTCTCTGTCAATCTGGAGGGAGTATAGCTCTTGAGCTAGGAAGCCATTCTTAGCCCCAGAGGGTTGGAATTATCTTATGGAAGCTCTCCATTCAAAATTGTTCTCCATTCAAATTCATTTGAATTTTAGAGTTACAAAGTTTCAGGGCTGGAAGATTTCTTACAGGTTACCTCATCCAGACTATCTGCAATAGAATTATCTAGGAAACTTGTTAAATTGCCCAACCCCACATTTGTTGTACCCGAATCTCTGGAGATTAGCACTGAGTCTATTGTTCAATGAGCTACCTGGATGATTTTCATAACCATCCCCGTTAGGGGATCACTGCAAGAGAGCATCTCCCTTCCCAAGAATGAGTGCCTATGCACTTCCAGTAGTGGGATGCTCATTCTGTTCTGTCTGGAGCCCTTTCCATAGCTAGATAACTCTCTGTGTTAATTTTTTCCCCTTAAGTTGAGTGGAAATGTGCCTCATTTTCACTTCCACCTAAACAAAGGCCTGTTTTTTTTTCTCCCTCATTTGGCCTCAGACTCAGGTTTTTCTTTTCATTTAGCCTCATACCATTAAGATGCCCTGAAGAGTTACTGCCCATGCCTTGAAATGTTGTGCAGTTTCCACCCAGGCCCTGCCACTGTCTATGAATCCCATATAAATTAGATCCTGATTTATGTGTGTAAGAGGGTGCCTGCCAAAAGGACCCAATGGGGAGGTGTGGTCATTGATATAAATCTGAAATTAAATTATCTCAAGAAAATTACAATCCCACTGC
Source organism: Aplodontia rufa (assembly GCA_004027875.1). NCBI lineage: Eukaryota > Metazoa > Chordata > Mammalia > Rodentia > Aplodontiidae > Aplodontia > Aplodontia rufa. The sequence goes on along the minus strand of PVKS010023698.1, from coordinate 24,537 downwards.
CTTTGGCAGCAGGATAATGTATATATTTCATTAAATATTAAAGTTTAATTTTGTTTTTGTGTATGTGTTTGCATCTGACTGTGCCCCTGATCCTGGGAGCCACTGCAATTCACAAATTCTTAGAAAAGACACAGAACATCAAAGTTGGAAAGGACTAGTCCTACTGGATAATTTTACAGATACTAAAACAGAGGCCCAGATACAGTAAATGATTTGTTCAGGGTCACACACATCATGTACATAGGAGGAGGATTAGAGTCCTGTTTTAGTGCTCTCTACATCTGAAGTATGATTTGCATTACCATTGGGCTCTGCAGATGATGCCTGTGGTTCCTGGCTGTCCCTACTCTTAGGAGGGTCAGGATCTTGGAAATTTCTGGTGCCTTAAGGAAACTGCTGAGTGACTAATCATTCTGTGCAGTTTCCAAAAAATTCTGGGTTCTCCCTACGTGTTGATGTCAATGGGGGCCTGTTCGACATGACCTTTTCAGGAGCCCTGTGGTTTATCTAGGACTTTGGGGAATCTTATTTGTGGTGGAAATGCAAAGGTGATCCAGGGCTCAGGGGCAAGGTGTCTCTTCTTGCCAACCTTTCAGCTCTCACCACAAGAAAGGGTCGAAAACCCTTTCTTCAGCTGCTGGGGTGAGGCTCTAGGAAGTTGTGCCTCACCTTGAGGAGGCTGAAGGGGCTAGAGCCCATGCAAGGTTAGAAGAAGCCTGAGAAATTATCTAGGTCAATAGATTTTGGGTTAAAATATTCTGAGTAAAATTCTTAGAGTGGGAAGGGGAAGGTCCCTGATTCAGAGGTCTGGTGAAATGAAATTTCCTTTTTTTTTTAAAAGAGAGAGTGAGTTAATTTTTTTGTTCATCTGGCTTTTGTTTTTCCTCCACTTAATTGTGTGTGTGTGATACTGGGGATTAAACCCAGATTCTTGTGCATTGCCAGGCAAGCACTCTACCACTGAGCTACCTCTCCAGCCCCTAAAATTTCATTTCTTAAAAATGTCCCTGGTAAATAAGTAATAAATAAATGAATAAATAAGTATTAAATAAAGAACTGAGTCATAGTAGATGGATGAAAGTCTCTGGTCTTGACAGCATGGTTAATTGCTCCAAGCCGTTGCCTGGCACGTTTGCTGGCTCTTTTGGTCACCCACTCACTTATGGAAGGTTTGTTGAGGGCTTTCTGTGTGCCCAGATGACTGACACTCTCTGGGAGCATCCACAGTCAACAGGCATAGAAGTTTTTCTCAGAAGAGCAGACAGTGACCCCTGTATTTAGGATCGAGTTGAAGAGAGCCCACAGGGGGCATGGTGGACTGCAATTCCTGCAAAACTGCTGGGAGCAAAAGATGGGACCTGGTGGGTAGGGTCAAAACCCATTCTCAACTGCTTTGATATGGTCAATAATATTTTTAAAGGAGGTGATTTAGTTGCCAATTTAGAGGCTGTCACATAAAACCCGCAATTTAAGTCCTATCTCAAGGTCTGGCATCCCAGGGCTACCCATGGAGACTATCAGCAGCTGAAAAGTGACTGCCCATAGATAAGCTTATGTTTCTGTTTTTCTTATCCCCATCCTGCTTCGTTTATGAAAAATACCCACCTGGCCCTCGAGGGTACTTAAGATTATGATGCTGGTGAAAGGATTGGGTCAATTGCTGTGCTGACAACCTGGGTCCTGACTCACCTGTCCTTGGGGAAGCTAAGGGCTTGCTAATGATGACAGAAGATGTGACCTCAAAAATAAGGTTCAGGGGGCAGGGAAAGTGAAGGAGGCTTGAGGTAAACAGGGGTGGGAGGTGGGCCAAAGCATAAGCCTGAGTGCATCTCCTGGACTGTTTTCTGTTTGCAGAGCCTTGTAGATAGAGCACTCTGAGAAGGGACTCAGAGCAGGGGGGCAACATAAGCAAATATTGGAAAGCTGTTACCAGCTGTCACTTCTCTTGTTTGCTCTTGGACTTCAGCCAAAAGGAGCAATGAGGGAGAGCATTTAGAATCAGGAATTGGTTTGGAGGTTGACTGCAGGTCCTTGGAATGAGATTTTTGTAGGGGTGCTAGGAGAATGGTCCTTAGGACCTGCAGACTTCTACTAGGCGCTTTAAGATGGTTACACTTCCAAGGCCTCAATAAGCACAGAGAACTGATTTCCTCTGGTTATAGACATTAAGATCCCACAGGGTTATGACAGCTAAAAGAACCGTAGATCTCCTGGACTAGGGTTTGCAATTTGACAAACCACAGGGCATATCTAGGTCACAAACATGCCTCATTTGAATAGATATGTTTTAGGAGTTAGGAAGTCTCACATAGATCTTGATTTTTGGCTCTTCTTACACTACTGGATTATCACAACACATGGCCAACATTCCTATAGGGCATCTATAAGCTGGGACTAAGTGGAGGCCTTTCCATTCAAAGGAGGCTGCACCTCATTTTATCCATAGTCTCTGCACTGCCTCCTGCCCCATGTCTGATTTTTGGCTCATTTATGTTACCTTCCTGACCCAGGTAGACATTTGAACTTGTCATTCTGATTTTTAGTTGAGAAAATTTCCAAATTAATTGTTAGTACATTCAGCAGATGAATTTGAACTTGGAGGACCCATATCTAAAACAAACAAAAGTGGAGCTGCTTGGGGGAGAGGCAAAGGTAGGCTTAAACATTATTCCTTTTGCTTCTTCCTTTTGGGGCACTTGGCAAAAGCCCTAGAGCTGCATGAAGCATGTTTTAAAAATTGCACATGTAGCCAACACCTCACTGAGAGAGGGAGGGCTTATCCAAGAGTGATTTTTGTGCCTGAGCCAAAACTAGAACTTATTTCTCCACATTTATCCTCCCGTCTATACCAGAGGTAGCAAATAGATCTTAATTTACACATTGACTCCTAGAAGCTGGAGGTATTGTTGAGTCAGATTCTCTACGGCTTTGTCTGGGCTTGGTGGGAGAGGAGATTGAATTGATTAGCCTTGTCTGTACTGGGTAATGAAAGAGTCGTGGGATTTGCACCATGTATTTACCATCTGCATAAATACTATGTTGCTTGCTTCTGTAGTCTTGGAAAGCATGTTATTTTTTTTATGGCTCTGAAAGGAATTTTTTTCTCTACCTTTAAAATTGGGCCTGATCCTGGCATCATATCCAGAAGTTCTGCCCATCAGCTTATCCAGGAAATCTGAGGGCGACATAGGCTTGGGTGCAGAGCGGGCAGCTTCAGCCTCCTTAGAAGCAGCAAGGCTAAGAAGGGAGAGAGAAAAGCAAAGGTTAATGGTGGTCCTTTCTCATGTGGTGATCAGATCTCAGCCTTGTCCATCCCTGTGGAACTGCTAGAGTGTTCTTAACCTGAGGAACAGGTCATATTGGTCGCTAATGAGGTAAGGCTCAGGCTAAATTGTTTACCCAACCCAAATATAAACCACTGTGGGATTCTGGCAAGCAGCCAGGTGTCTGACTGATGCTGAGAAGCCATTGACTCATTTAAGGTGTCATCTCTGGGGTTTGGAGGAATCACACTTGGCTGCTGCATCTCCCTGGGGGACAAGATTGAAGGGTCAACCTTCTGGCAAAGTCAGCTTGGGTTTTGGGTATCTGTACTCTCATAGGTCTGTGGAGCAGCATAACCAGAGGGACCGCAGAGAAAAAATAATCCAGGTTCTTCTCAAGGTTTCTCTTTAGAATCAGTTATAATAATAATAAAAAAAAGAAAGTTTCCAAAGTCAAATGCATTGTGCAATCCAAATCTAATCAGGCATCTTTACCTCAGGTCAACAGAGAATTTTTTTCTTTTTTTAAAAGAGAAGGACAGTGAGAGAGACAGAGTGAATCATTTTTTATTGAGTTTTTCACATGGTTTTCATTGCTCCAACACTTAGTTGTGTATGTGGGTACTGGGGTTTGAACCCGTGTACTTGCACATGACAGGCAAGCACCCTAACCTCCGAGCCACCGCTCCAGCCCCAACAGAGAGCTTTTAATAAATTTATATGCTTCTGCTTCTTGGGTTACTATTTCATGCAACACATACTTTAAAAAATGCTTAAATGGAAAGTTGAGACCCAGCTAACAGAAGGGACTAACGTAGGTTCCAGAGTAAATCTCAAGTCCTTATCTCCAGAGTTGGTTTATCTGAAATCAAACTGCTGGGAATGTTTCACATCGTTTCTGTACCCCTCAAACCCCCGAAAGAAGCAGCTTCAGATCCTTATTCATACCATGGTATCAATCACTCATGTTTAGGAACAGTGACCCTAAACCTGGCAAACTCTCAAAGGTGCATGGATTTCAGTAAGAGTGAAGACTGGAGGCTGGAGGGTTACTTGGGATGCTGAACTTTCCTAATGCTGAAATTACTCCTCGGGGATAGCTGGAGCTATATGCAACCCAGCTGTGTGCTTGAGGTATTGAAGGAAGCACAGGGATAGAGGTGTATGAAACTGTGAGATGGAAGCTTCTACCCTGGAATTAACATGGTGTTCTCCAAGGGTTTGTTCTCGACTTCTCTTGTTCTTCACCTCAGTTCCTTTTCTGATCTCAGTTCAGGTTTTCAAGTGATCTGCTGTAAAGAATGACTGTCAAATCGATATCTCCACTCTGGGCTTTCTCCTGAAAGCCCTTTCCTCATTTGCAGACACCTGCAGGGTACATGAATCTAAATGTCCTGCCTGTGGCTTAAGTCTACCTTTCAAATTAAATGCCAGTTTCCTTCCCAAACTTGCCCTTCCAGATCCCATTTTCATCAGATGATGCCAACATATCTCTGCTCTCTAGGACTGGAAGCCTTAAGACTATCCTATCTCTTTTCTCTGTCTCCTTGTTTTTTTTTCTTTTAAAAGAGAGAGGGACAGTGAGAGAGAGAGAGAGAGAAAGAGAGAGAGAGAGAGAAAGAATCAGTTTTATTTAGTTTTTCATGTAGCTTTTGTTGCTCTGACACTTCATTGTATATGTGGTGCTGGGGTTTGAACCTCGCTCATACCAGGCAAGTGCCAGGCAAGTGCTGAGCCACTGCTCCAGCCCCTGTGCTTGTCTTTCAAGATCAGGAATCAAGGTGGTTTTATTTATTGTTTGTTCTCTTAATCCCCCACTGTGCCTGCCATGATGCTCCACACTTAATTGATGCTCAGCAATTGCACAGCAAATGAATGAATGAATGAATAAGATGCCACTTTAATTAAATATCCTGGCTAGTAGTAAATGTTCATGAATATTTATATATGGATTAGCAATATAAAAATAATTACACTATTTTACACAGTCATAAAAATACGGACACAATCTGGTATTCTTTTGAAGATTCAGAAGGTAGTCTAGACTCTTACATAGTAATTGAAGATACCTTATTCATATCCTGGAGAGTTAGTTTTGATGGACAGACGGAGGGATAAATGCATTTTCCTTTTCATATGTGTGTAACTATGGATGTAAGCAAATTTCTGTGATGTAGGTTCCTAGGTGTCATGGGCATGATGAGAGTTACGTATACAAATGGATGGATGTGTAGTGTGTGTGCTGGGATTAGAGTGTGCATGGGAGTTTTCATGAATGTGGGTTGGATTGTGTTACATAAATTTTTATGTGCAAAACTGAATACGTGTGTTTGTGACAAGTGTAGCATTTGGTATGGGCATTTTTTATGTGTGTATGTGTAGTGTATGTACACATGGGGTACAGGGTGTGAATGCATAAAATGCCTTTGTAGATGTATGTCTATGGTATATATATTACATGCTTTTGATACGTACTATAAGATATGAGTAGTGCAGAAGAAGGTGGGCACAGTGTTCCATGCCTGTAATCCCAGCACGTTGGGAGGCTGAGGTAGGAGGATTACAAGTTCAAAGCTAGCCTCAGCAACTTAGCAAGGCCCTGTCTTAAAATAAAAAAATTTAAAAAGGGCTGGGGATGTGGTTCAGTAGTTAAGTGCCACTGGGTTCAATCCCCAGTACAAAAAAAAAAAAAAAGTACAGAAGAGGAAAAGAACAGATGTTTCTGAATCCATTCTACCTAAGTCATTTGTTAGCTGTGTTAGTTGGAAAAATTTATGTGATTTCTTTGAACTTTCATTTTTTCATTGATCAAATTAGTTTCACACAAGGAGTAACTGAGGTAGCATGGATAAACAATACCCAGGACAAGTTCTTGGAACACATGAGACCCTTGGTACATTGTGTTCTCCATGCTGTGTGTATGTGTGAGAAATATTTCAGAGCCAACCTGAGGGGTTCTCTCACCCCGCTTTTAGCTGCACCATGGACCCCATATGGCTGTACCATTTACCTAGGTCCCACAGTCAGCAAAATAGCTCCAGCCTTTTCCCCATTCAGCAGTAGACTCATGGCTGCTCAGCAGCTCTGGGGGAGCAAAGAGGACCAGACACACAGTGGGTGATGTGTAACTATATATTCCCTTCTAGAACCTCTTTGGGAGTGGCCGTCATGAAGCGTCTGCAAGCTCCTGTTCTCTCTGCAGCCCCTCATCTCTGATAGTCAGATTTGGGGACATAGAACTACTTTCAGCAGCTACTAGAGCACAAACCATCTCTTGGCTCATAGGCCTCTTTGATAAGCCTGAATCCTATTACGTACAGTGGGAGAATGAATTCATCCCAAATTATCCCATACCATTTGCTATTAGCATTAAGTGCCATTTAATACTGGAATCCTCCCCCAGAGCTGATGAGTCCTCTGGTTATTCTAGCTTGTGTGTCTGCAGCAAAGTATTTGCAGCCTGGTCATCTGGCCATTGGCTCACTTAAAACCCCAGCTCTGAGGTGAGCTGTGGGAACAAAGACTGGGAGGTTAAATAACTGGCCTCAGTCACACAGCACTCAAATGAGAGAAGGGATTAGAACTCTGATTTTCCAGAGTTGACAATAGAAATGCTACAATATAAGAGGAGGTCTTTTGTAATTGGTGAAGAATGTAAATCAGGATAGCTGCTGTGATTGCTATTTTTCTGTTTCCTTTTTTCCATAGTTTTGTTGGTGTATTATAGTTGTAAATAATGTTGGGATTTGTTGTTACATATTCATATATGCATACAATATAGCAATTTAATTTGATGAGTATAATTCCCCAGTATATCCCCTTTCTTTCCCCTCCTCCCTCTTCCTGGTCCCTTTCTTCTACTCTACTAATCTCCTTTGATTTTCATGAGATCCGCCCACAATCTTTCTTTTTCTTTTTCCTATCTAGCTTCCACTTATGAGAGAAAGCGTAACAATCTTTGACTTTATAAGTTTGACTTATTTCACTTAACGTGATGTTCTCAAGTTCCATCCATTTTCCTGTAAATGACATGATTTCATTCTTCTTTATGACTGAATAAAACTCCATTGTATATAAATACAACATTTTCTTTCTTTTTTTTAAAATATTATTCATGACACTTGTTTTTTTTTTTTAAGAGAGAGAGGGGCAGTGAGAGAGACAGAGAAAGAGAGAAACAACTTTATTTAGTTTTTCACATGGCCTTAGTTGCTCCAACACTTAGTTGTGTACGTGGTGCTGGGGTTTGAACCCAGGTCCTCATGCTTGCCAGGCAAGCGCTGAAACCGCTGAGCCACCGCTCCAGCCCAATACCACATTTTCTTTATCCTTTCATCTGCTGATGGACATGTAGGTTGCTTCCATGGTTTGGGTATTGTGAATTGTGCTGCTATAAACATGGGTATGCATATATCACTATAGTATGATGACTTTAATTCTTGAGAATAAATACTAAGAAGTGGTATTGCTGGGTCGTATGGTGGATCCATTTCTACTCTTGAGGAAACTCCATATTGATTTCCATAGTAGTTGTACTAATTTACAATCCTACCAACAGTACAAGGGTTCCATTTTCTCGATATATTTTCCAACATTTATTATTGCTTTTATTCTTGATGAGTGACTTTCTAACTGGTGTGAAATGAAATCACACTGTAGTTTTACATTTGCCTATTTGCTAAAAATGTTGAACATTTTTTCATGTATTTGTTGGCCATTTGTATTTCTTTCAGCAGAGTCTGTTTAGTTCATTTGCCCATTTATTAGGTTGTGTTTTTTCTTTTGAGTTCTTCATACATTCTGGATATTGATCCTCTGTCAGAAAGAGTAGCTAGCAAAGATTTTCTCCCATTCTGTAGATTATCTATTCATATTCCTAATTGTTTGCTTTATTGTGCAGAAACTTTGATGCCATCCCATTTATTACCTCTTGGCAATATTGCCTGAGCTTTAGGGGGTCCTATAGAGAAAGCCATTGCCTGAACCTATATGTTGGAGTGTTGACTCTACGTTTTCTTCTAGGAGTTGCATAGTTTCTGGTCTAATTCCTAGTCCTTTGATCCATTTTGTTTTAAGAGAGAGAGAGAGAGGTATAGTGAGAGAGAGAGCAAGAGAGAATCAGTTTTACTTATTTTTTCACCTGGCCTTTGTTTCTCAAAAACTTAGTTGCATATGTGGTGCTGGGGTTTGAACCTGGGTCCTTGCACATGCTGGGCAAGCATTCCAACTGCTGAGTCACTGCTTCAGCCCTCTTTGATCCATTTTGAGTTGACTTTTACTCAGGGTGAGAGATAAGGGTCTAGTTTCATTTTTCTACACATGGACAACCAGTTTCCCCACCATTTGTTTAAAAAGGCTGACTTCTCTTAAATGTATGTTTTTGGCACCCTTGTCAAAGATCAGATGGTTGTATCTGTTGCTATTTGCTTTTGAAGCTTGTTAGATTCTTGTAACCTAGAACATCAAAACATGTGTCTGCCTTGTAGTGATCCTGACATGCCCAGCTTTGAATACTCTTTGCTTACCCAAGAAGCCAAATAATACTTACACAATTATTTAATTCTGGAAAATGTACATCATTTATATTTGTTATAGGGGGAAATATAGAAGAGTCAAGAGGCTGAGGTATGGGTGATGTGGGGGTGATTCTGGATTAGGATCAGGGGCATATCATATTGTTACTACATATGCATTTATGATAGTACAAGAACACAACTCCTCAATAAAATTAAAAAACAATTATTTTGTAGGGACTAAGGGTATAGTTCAGTGGTAGGAAGGGTGCTTAACTTGTGCAAGGCCTGTATTCCATCCCCATCATAAACGAAAAACAAAAACTAAACCAAATAAAACACTTTTGTGTATAATTTTTTAAAAATGGAGAAGATACAAGTGCAAGTTACCAAAGGATACTGTTTTGTTAAGTGATTCACAGTAGAATTCTTTGAAATTTTGAGATTTTTGGTTCAGTCTCTCCTGTTTGTCATTTACCAGTCAGTTTTTAGGTATCAGTTTGTAACTTTTGTCCTGTTTGTGTACCACCTCTACTATTTACTTAATTTAAAAATTAAATGGTCTCACTTCTTTTAAACTTATATCTTTTTTTTTAAGGAGATCACCAGCAGTTCAGGATGCAGATGCAGGAGGATTACAAGTTCAAAGCCAGACTCAGCAATTAGTGAGGCCCTAAGCAATTTAGCAAGACCCTGTCTCAGAATTAAAAAGTAACAAGTATTGGGGATGTGGCTCAGTAGTTAAGTTCCTCTGGTTGAATCCCTGGCACCAAAAAAGAAAAGGAAACTACATTTTTCTACTCACAAGTAGAAAAGTGGAAAACTTGTATCACTTGTTGTATAGAAGATAAACATAATAGCAAATGCAATGAAAATAAAGCAAAAAGAGAAGCATTTAAGATGTTGGGCTACTGCTGCCTCTTGTCTGTGTCCCGAACCTGAGGGCTGCTCTAAGTTACAAAGGAAGATCAGCAGTGCATGAAGCCGTTAGAGACATATTAACACCTCACTGAGACTTTCTTAGATGCAATGATGGTTGAGAGGATTAGTTCAAAAATAATCCAATGTTATTTGTGTATATATAATAACAAAAAAATCACTCCACCCTGTTCCTCACAGTTCTAGTCCAAAAATTCCCTGATTTCCCCCTCCAAATACAAAGGCTCCATTCTAATGCCAAAATAGCCATTTCCCTCACTTATAATCCTTGTACATATCTGTCTATATTTAGACAGTACAATTTGCACAGGATTATTTTAAGCCTTCCCCCACCTATAGTGAATCTGTGCTCTGTGCATCTGGGTAGAGTAAACACGCATCAGGGAGAGCAGATACACATTTGGAACTACCACCTCTGTTGGACTTAATTAAGCATTTACTTATAGTCTATAAGCTGCCAGGCAGAGAAGCTGGGAATGAATCTGAGAAATGAAACAATCATTAGTGTTTTCTGACCTTATAAAAATATTTAAAAATGATGCAAATTGTTTCAGGGTCAGACTCGGTTTAAACAGATTTGAGTAATAGTAATCTTTGAAGGACAGTAAGTTCTTCTGGGATCAAGTTTTCTGTCCCCCACTGAAGGCTTATGGTGATAGATACATTGCATAGTCAGAACATTACATGGCTGTCACACCAAGAGCATGGTCTTTAAAGGACCTTGATTGTGACTCCCAATGACAGAGACCACGTAAAAGGTCCAGGAGTAGAGTTCAACAGAGGTGCCATGTGCTGTCATGAAGTCAGGATTGTGTGGCCTTGGGTGAGCCACTTCCCCTGTTGGCTTCCAGCTTCCCAAGATATAAAGATAAATCAGTCTGTAATATTCTCTTATTGTTCATACATCTTGTCTTAGGATCTGATTTTGTCTGGACTCCTGTTGGCAAATATACTTGTCTTATTTTCCCTCACCAAGTCTCAAGACATTTCTCCAGGGAGTGAACTGGTTTCTCAAGGATTTGTTGGAAGAAGGGCCAGATCAATGCTCAGATTCTCATCCTCCAGTTACAACATCAGTTGAAAACAGAGAGTCAATATGGAACTGTCAATCTGAATTTCAAATGAGCTAGGGTTGGCAATAAGACTTGGGAGTAACAACTTCAATTATTTCTTACAGGGTGTCACACCTCCAAGAAACACTCTTGGGTTAGCAGAGGTGGTCCCAGATTCCATCTTCCTGATTCACTTTTAGTCCTGGTGGCCAGGTAGGAAAAGTAAAGATAGGTGAGGGGCAGGAGAGGGACTAAGAGGATAATCAAGGGTGGGGCTTATGAGGCTGGAGACAGGAAGTAGGGAGGACAGGAATGTATGACAATGGAAATGTATGAGGTATGCTCTGTGCTATAACTGAGGAATTCAGTGCATCTAGATGTTGAACACCTAACTGAAGTTGATGGAAGGGCAGCAGTGGGGTTGGGGGTTGTTTCCAAGAGGGTTTGTGGGTAGAATGACTTATGGTGAAACTTGAAGGTTGGTATAGAATTGGCTTAGAGAGATCACGAAAGAAGGTTGTGTTAGGTAAAAGGAACTGTTTATGTAAAGTCTAGAGGTGAGACAGAACTTGGAAAAATAAAAGAAGTTTAATGTATATATGAAGAATGGGAGGGAGACAGGGACTATGGTAGTTGATGAGGATGGAACACTAGTGTCCATGGTGTTGGGATGTGCAAGGATAGGACCCTCTGGTCTGTGTCCTCATGGTGTGTCTGAAAGTTAAGGGAAAGTTATCCCTCCTCAACCCATTCATGGTAATGGCAATCTATCTGATGTCTCAGTTGTCATCTAGTTAAGTTGAATTGTGGCCTGGCCAACCTTGGGAAATGGGTCTTCCAAAGACACCACCAAATGATCAGTGTCTTTGGTTTCCAGGCAAGTTGTCCCCTGACGTGGGCCAGAATACCCCCTTTGCCTTGGGAGGTACCTAATGAGCTGGTATTCATTTGGTGCTGAGGATGCCTGATCAGGTAGTTTGAGGTTGTTGCTTTAGGTCTCCCTGGGCATTTTCTTAACACATTTCTATCAAGGTGGCTGTGAAGTAGAGCACAGAGCATTGAAGTAGGAGCTGGGAACCCTGAGTATAGCTTTGGACAGATGTCTAACTTGGTCTCACTTCTTTTCCTAGGTGGGCCTCAGTTTCTTCCTCTGAATGGCAGTTTTAGATTAGATCACACACGGTAAAAAGTTTTACCTGGATTGCTGATACCACTCAGCTGGTCATGACTGCTCAAGAAGGGTTCCAGGGCTGAACTAGAGGGAGGAATAGCAGTACAGATTATCCATCTTTGCCAAGGTTCTACTTTGTGGAGTGGTGACTTTTCTCATTTCCATGAGCCTCTTGCTCTAAAATCCTTTTCATTTGTTAAGCATCCACTGTATGCATAAGGAATGTGGGGTTGGGGAATGTGGGGTTGGGTACAGATTAAATATGTCACTGCCTATCAGAAAAAGTACCCCATGTGGATGGGACTTGTCTGTCTTGTTCAGTGCCTGGCATGTAATAGCAATTGGTAATCATATGTTGAATAACATTTGTCTTCTAATTATTTCTTGTTCAGTGTACAGAATAAATCAGGTACTTTTTTTTTAAAAGATAGAGGGACAGAAAAAGAGAGTCAATTTTATTTAGTTTTTCATCTGGTTTTTGTTGCTCCGACACTTAGTTGTGGTGCAGGGGTTCAATCCTGGGTCCTCGCACATGCCAGGCAAGCGCCACAACTGCTGAACCACCGCCTCAGCCCCTTGATCAGGTACTTTGCAATCATTATAAGAAATTGCCACCTGGTTTAGGTGGTGTAACTGGACCACTATTGTGTTGTAGAGGGGAAGGCAGTAGTTAGGAGTAGGGAGATGAGAATTCATCAGAGAAATTTTGAGTTTTATTTATATTTGCTTCAGTGTAATTTTAGAAGGACCCAACTTTTGTCATTGTTCAAGTTGTGCATTTGAGGGAGAAAGGTTTCTCCTTCCCCATTGCAGGGGCTCTATTTTTGGGAAGGAAACTGGGGGGGAGGTGGCTAGAGGGCTGGGTGTTCTGGGCCTCTGGGTGGAGGAAGCCTGGAAGTCCATCTTAGCCTATGGACTGAACCAGTTTCCTATCCATGGTTCTGATCGCGGGGAACTTGATGCTTATTGTACAGCATGGGCCCTGCTGGTCACCCTCAGTTTTGCCTGTTTTTCATCATCAGGCCAGCATCTGGCTTCCCTCAGCCAGCTGTGCAATTCTGATTTTATTTGGTTTCAGTAAGGGGCTTAGGCTGGCAGGGGAATGCCTGACATTTTATTACTCTCACTTTTTGATCTGCTAAGCACCCCTGGGAGCAGAATGTCACAGTTGGCATGCTCTGAGCCTAGGGTCTTATGGAACAAGATGCCCTTCCCTTCTTGTCCCACCTTCCACAGCTGTCTTTCCTCCTATAAGGAACCCTTCTCTGGATAAGAAGCATATGCATTTTAACATGATTCCTTTCTGTTAGCAAAATAAAATCCTGGATTCTTGGAGCTGGCAGGAACCTTCTGATTCTATCTGGTTTTGCTCCTGATTCTCTAGGGATCCCTTATACTATCATCAATTCCAATCTGTTCTATATAAATAAATCTTGTGATTTATTTTATGTTCTCCATAAAGAAGGGTCAGCAATGGAATGAGCTGAATGAGCTACCTAGCAAAACTTAAGGAAAACTCTCAGGCTTTTGGAAGTATCAGCCAGGACCTCAGAGTGAGTGTCTGCTTAAACTTTGTGCCTCACTTGCCTTCCCCTAATCCTGGCCGTGCTGCTGCCTCTTAAATCTTCAAGCCCAGTCTCTTCAGGGTAGGATTTTTTGTAGATTATCTGAAAAAGAGTTTCCATCTCTCACACACTTATTTTATTTCCCAAAGGCTTTATTTTTATTTTTCTTCTTTGGTGGCAAGAAGCAACATTAATTTAGTACCTGCTATCCCTGATATGCATTCTGAAATGTATAATACATATTTTATCTCATTTCATCCTCCAAACAGCCGGAGAGGTGGAGATGTCTGTTTCCATTTTACATATGGGAAAATCAGGGCTCGATGGAGCTTTTGATTTGACCTGCCCAACTCTGGCCTTCCACACTGTACCTGCTTAAATGATGCTGATGTTTTCTTTTCTCTTATCTCCTTTCCACTTACCCCATGTGCATATGTCAAGGTTAGAATCATGGAAGCATTTCAGTCTTTTCTGGTTCAGTGGCAATCTTTAGTTTAGTAACCTTCTTTTCCCTCAGAATCAGGGTTCAGAGCACGATTCTCACAATCTTTTTTCTGGGTTCTTAGTAGACATGATTTTCATGAAGCACAGAGCATGATGCATGGTCAGGGCTCCGTAAATATTTGTTGAATGGATAATATATATCTTTAATTCCAGATTTAGCTGCGTAGCCATTTGGTATCAGTGATGTGTTTGCTTAGAGGCCCCCCCCCCAATAAAAGCCATAAACTCTGTCCCAGGTACCCTTAACCCTCTCGTGAAAATACTTGATGTCCTCTGGGCAAATCCAAGGCAGGAAAGTAGGGGGAGAAGTCATCTCTTTTTCTTCGAGGAGAATTCACATAATATTCCCATGGAATGATGGGTAGCTGGCCTAGGCCTAACCTATGTCAGTTCATGAATATGAACCCCATATTCCTGCCCCCAATGTCACTCACTATAATCCTACAACAACCATCTCATCTCACTTGGTCCTGATTGCCCCTATATGTCTCAACTTAGAGAAATTTTCCTGTGCTTCTGACCTTCATTGTCATTCTGCAGTCTGATCATCTGATTAAAAAACTTAAATTTTTAAACCTCTGGGCATTGTGTACCCCCATGTGGTACACCATGAGGGACCCTGGGGGTTCTTCAGAGGTGTGTGTAATGGAAGCCAGGCCTATGGGGTTTACTCTGCCTGAATAAGAGATCTTAGCAGGCCCTGCATAATTAGCATGCATTCTGTGAGCTAGATAGGAGAGAAAATGGCTCTCATTACCTTCAATGCAGCTTTCTTTTTAATCAGATAAATCACACTACAAAAATGCATCTTTGCTGAGGATGGAACTCAGAGCTTCTGGACAAAAAGTTTTGGGGAAAAAATGTGGTTTGAACCCCTGCACCATGTACACAATGAAATGTCACATGAAAAACTAAATAAAGCCCTACCCCTCTCTCTACTCTTCTCTTAAAAAAAATAAATATTTATTAAAAAAAAGGTTTTGGGAAAAAAGATGATATTGATCAGAAGAGATTGGTCATATTAAGCTGCAGAGGGGAGTATAAGTATTGAGGAGAAATAGTAATAGGATCAAAATAGATGAAGACATGGGATCAGCTAATGAAGAGGATTCACTGAGTATTTATGATGGATCAAATTCCTTAATATGTTCCCATAGATAATCTTCCTCATAATCCCAATGATGATGTCATTACCCCATTTTACAGATGAAGAGGCTGACAAATTTGTTTTCAGATATTTAGCCAAGATTGTGCAGTTGGTAAACAACAAGTCTCTAATGCCCACACTATTAATTACTACGCTGTATTTAGTTTTCCAAGTGATAGTGATTTGCAAAGTCCCTCAGGAGCTTCCCTGGTTCATGATATAAGTGTTTCCATGACTGTTTAGAATTACAAGAGAGAATATAATTTGGAGCACCAAGTATTGGAAAAGTGTGGGTTGAGAAGAATGTGATAATCATTTGCACACATATAACATTTTCAGTTTTTATGGCACTTCCAAATCAATGACTGCCTTTGATCCCCATGGCTTCCCATGGCAGCATCTTCATGTGTGGACAATGGTAATGACGCTCCACTGAAGGCTAAGTGACCTGCTCAGGGTCTTGGATGGTACAGCCATAGTGTAACGGTGGTCTCCAAATGTGGTCTAGGACATCTGCTTGACCACCTGGCCATTCCCAGAACACAGCATGGTATTAGGTAAACCTTCTTGACTCTTTATTAAATTGATTCTATCAAAATTTCTCTGAAATCAACTTGCCTTTCATTTTACCTTTTCACTAATCCTTATAATAAATACTATCTGCCTTTACCAAAGGCAGATATTGTTTGAGTGGCAAAAGGTCACAGTGCTTGTACAAATGCTGTGGAAATAGACTCTTATTTCTTAGATTTGTTAACTTTTTAATTTAAAATGCACTTTGAGGTAATGAACATCTCATCTAGTTTATTATTTCAGTTATTTACTTATATAGTCAAAATAATTTTAGAATGCCTATTATATGTCCAAGTGCCAGGTGTTAGAGCAGGATAAAAATAGTAACTGCTAGTCCTTATTGAGTGTCTCTAAAGTGGCAATATTATACTAATAGTTTTATGTGCAATAATGTTTAATCTACCAGGTAACTCTAGGAGTTGGGTATCACATCCCCATTTTATAGATGAGGAAACTGAGATACATTGGATTAAATATTTTATCTGGGTTCTCTTGCCCTCAGAGTCTCCTCTCTTCTATCAACATGTGATAACTGTTGCTTCCCAGGGCTCTCCAACCAGTAGAGGGAAATCTATGTGATAACAAATATGTGCTTGCCTCTTTGGGCCTATTAGAAAAAAAGCACTTCAGTACTTTAATTTTGTAAGTGCCATTTATGACAGACCCATAGCCAACATATGCTTAATGGAGAAAGACTGAAAGCATTTCCACTGAATTCAGGAACAAGATAAGGTTATCCACTTTCACCACTCTTATTCAATATAGTCCTTGAAACCCTAGCCAGAGCTATCAGACAAGAGAAGGAAATCAAAGGAATTCGAATAGGAAAAGAGGAAGTCAAGATGTCTCTATTTGCTGATGACATGATCCTATATCTAGAAGACCCAATAAATTCAACCCAGAAGACTCCTAGAAGTTATAAACAATTTCAGCAAAGTGGCTGGCTATAAGATCAACACTCATAAATCATTAACTTTCCTATACTCCAGCAACAAGTCCACTGAAGAAGAAATCAGGAACTCTGTCCCATTCACAATCTCCTCAAAATAAATAAAATATTTGGGCATCAATCTAACAAAGGATATTAAAGATCTCTACAGTGAAAACTATCGAACATTAAAAAAAGATTTCAGAAGACCAGAGTAGATGGAAAAACATTCCATGTTCTTGGTTAGGCAGAATCAATACAATCACAATGGCCATTCTACCCAAAGGCTTATCAGATTTAATGCAATCCCTATCAAGATACCAATGACATTCTTTACAGATGTAGAAAAAGCAATTCTCAAATTCATATGGAATAACAGAAGACCCAGAATAGCCAAAACATTACTAAGCAGGAAAGAGGAAGCAGGAGGTGTCACAATTCCTTACCTGAAATTATACAACAGGACTATAGTAACAAAAACAGCCTAGTATTAGCATCCAAACAGAATTGAAGACCAATGAAACAGAATAGAAGATACCGAGACAAACTCCCAAATCTTTAACCATTTGATATTTGATAAAGGGGGCTAAAGCATAGTGTGGAAGAAGGACAGCCTGTTCAACAAATGGTGCTGGACAAATTGGAAAGCCATATGCAGACAACTGAAACTGGATCCTTACCTCTCACCCTGCACAAAAATCAAATCAAAATGGTTCAAGGATTTGGAAATTAAACCAGCAACTTTACAACTGCTTGAAGAAAAAGTAGGATCAACACTACATGACATAGTGGTCAGCACCGCCTTCCTTAACAAGATTCTCATAGTGCAAGCATTAAAGCCAAGAATAAATGAATGGGATGCTATTAAACTAAAAAGCTTCTGCACAGATCAAGAATTAGTCAAGAGGGGCTGGAGCGGTGGCTCAGTGATTTTGGCGCTTGCCTGGCAAGCACGAGGACCCAGGTTCAAACCCCAGCACCACGTACACAACTAAGTGTTGGAGCAACTAAAGCCATGTGAAAAACTAAATAAAGTTGTTTCTCTCTTTCTCTGTCTCTCTCACTGTCTCTCTCTTTATAAAAAAAAAAGAATTAGTCAAGAGTGCTAAGAAAGAACCTATACGTTGGACAGAGGGCTAATATCCAGAATATACAAAGAACTCAAGAAACTGAACACCAAAACTGCAAATAATCCAATTAATAAATGGGCTGGGGAGCTAAATAGAAATTTATCAATGGAGGAAGTCCAAAAATCTCATAAACATGAGAAAATGCTGTACATAACTAGCAATCAGAGAAATGCAAATCAAAACTTCCCTGAGATTCCACCTCACTCCTATCAGAGTGGCAAAAATGAAGAATACGAATAATAACAGATGCTGGAGGGGCTGTGGGAAGAGAGGAACACTGTCACATTGTTGGTGGGACTGCAAACTGGTACAGCCACTCTGGAAAGCAGTGTGGAGACTCCTCAAAAAACTAAGACTGGAACCACCTTATGACCCAACTATCCCTCTCCTGGGTATTTTCCCAAAAGAGCCAGAATCAGCATATTACAGAGATACAGCTTCATCAATGTTTTTAGCAGCTCAATTTACTATAGCTAGACTATGGAACCAACCAGATGCCCCTCACTGGACCACTGGATTAAAAAACTGTGATACAGTATACAGTGGAATTCTACTCCATTAGTAGAGAAAACGATATCATGACATTTGCAGCCAAATGGATGGAGATGGAAAAAATTATGCTGAGTGAAATATCCCAAACTCAGAGACTCAAGGGCCAAATGTTTTCTATCATATGTGGAAGCTAGAATACAATCAGAAACAGACTGAAAGTTGGCTAAGCTAATAATAACCTCAACATGGGTGAATTTTTACATGAGCAGGGGGAACTTTGCCTGTGACGCTGGGGGATGAAGGGAGGGTCAGGAGGGGGAGTGGGGAGTAGGAGGGATATCAAGGTAGCTGGAGGGAGGGAGTATAGGGCTATCAACCCAGTGGGGAACCTTCGATTTCCATGAGAAGCCCAACTAACATGAGGGTAAAGTAGGGAGAAACATGGGATGGAGGGGGGGACCCAAACTGGGGAGACCATGGAATGGCATCAGCCTTGGCTTGCTCTGTCACTATGCATTTGTTCATGATTGTATGGCAATGATTCCCTCCTAAATGTAAAACTATCTTGAACAAAAACAACAACATCAACAACAACCACATCAAACTTCACTTTCCCCTCCAAGTCTATACTATTTCAAACCTGTAGTATTAAAAAAATAAAAAGGCCACATTGCAATAAACTCATAGAAAATGCATCAGCAAAAAAATGTTGCCATTTGTCCCAGAGAAGACAGATTTTCATTGGAGTGGAAGTTGTGTGTGTTCTTTGAGCATTCAGAAGACTATGATGTGAAGGATGATGTTCAGAAAATAAATGATTCTTGCTAGGCACTGAGGAAGAAAGTAGCTTAAATCGAAGAGAAAACAATTTTCAGTAAAACCCGGAGTTGCCTTTAATAAGGCAGGGATGGGTCTTAGAGAGTGAGTACTTACCAGTGAGTTCAGAAGGTTTAGCTGAAGTAGATATTTGGATGTAAACATAGAATTGTAGGGAAGCTCCAGGTCTCTAGTAATGTTTTCCAAATAGCCCTTGGTGATTCCCCTGAATCTCTAAGGCAGAAACAAAGCTTATAGCTATTCTCAGTGGGGTGGAATATCTTTGTCTCATGCATATGGTTCTAAAGTCTTGGGGAAAAGGTGGGTAGAAGAGTCAGAATCAAGGGACCTGGTCATCTTGCTTATTAAAATAAAAAGACATTTGTTGATTACCTACTATAAATTAATGACTGCATGTTACAACCCTGCAAGGTCAATAGGGACTGTCATTTCCATATGATAGATTCAAAGTATGACTCAGAGATGAACTGAGAATAGTGATAGCTGTTGATGGTCAAGTATTTTCTAGAGGCTGTGCAGAGTTAAGAACCTTTTCATATGAGCTAATCCTCCCAGCCACCTTATGGAGCATTAGCCATTTTCTTCTCTGTTTTTCAGATAAGCAAATTGACATTCAGAGAGGTTGACTGACTAAATCAAGGTGACGTGACAGAGTTGGTACCTGAATCCAGCTGAGGTGGAATTTTGGCAGAGGCTTTGGAGCAGCTGTTCAAATCTGCTAAAACAGCTTGCTCAACTCAAATATGCATTGTTTTAGATTTCTGCTCCTCTGTGGTTTAATATAAGCTTCTATACAAGAATATTTACTTAGGAGAATTCAGGAGAGGTGTGAGTGAGTGAGAGCTTTTGGGATTAAATGAGATAGAAAGAAGATTGATGGATGATGTGGGAAGGGCAAGCTGCTATAGCCAGCCAGGGTTCTTTCCTGGTTTCAGATTAAAGGATCTCAAGTCTTTTCCTCTTGGAGTTTCTTTCCTTTCTACCTCCTTTAGGATTCTCTAGGAGGGTCACCTCTTTGTAGCTCACAAGGGGTACCAGATCAGAGCCTGGTTCCCCCCACTGCCTCTTGCTTTTTGTTGCATGTCTCAGAGGCAACAGGAAGCAGCCCAGAAAATGGGGCATGCTCTGGGTGTAGAGGCAGAAATCTTGGGTTTGACATCTACCTATTGTGATTCTTTCTCTTATGATCTTCGGCAAGTCCCTTTTTATTGTAAACATGAGCTTCCTCATCAATGAACTGTAGATATCCCCTCTCCAAACTTGTAAATTACAAATTGAAATCATGTTTAGGGATGGGAGTGTAGCTGAGTGGTAGAGCCCTTGCCTAGCATGTTTTAGGCCCTGGGTTCAATCCTTAGTACTGAAGCAAACAAACCCACCATATCAATGAAAGCATAAGATGCTATGCAAAGAACTGCATCAGCTCCAGGGTTTACCATTTACTTGCTGTGTGGCTTTGGGCAAGGTACTTACCCTAAGTCTCCATTTTGTACTTGTAAAATAGAGTAATAGTTGCTGCTTACAGCATTGTTGGAAAGACAAGTATTTTTTACAGTGCTTACTGTGGTACTTGGTACATGGTAAATGTTCAATACTGCTTTGATTGATTCAAAGAGAGTTGGTTGATCTAGGCTGTGTGCTGGGGGATCAATATATGAACTTCTAGAAGTTTCTTTGTGCCCCACACTGGGGACACCCACTCTCACATCTAGACGGGTAGCACAGTACTCTCAGGTAATTCTACAGCTGTACTCTTAGCAATTTACCAGTTAAGTAGTAAATTAATAGCATTACTTTGGCATTTTAATCAATAGGATTAAGATGATCTGATGGTAACAGAGTAGTAATTGCTGCTGCACAGATGGACACTGTCCAGTGGAAAACCCCCTCTTCACGAGCTGGCTGGCTGCCCTAAGACCAGATTCTTTCAACCCTTTGAAAAGCAACAATTTCCTCTGATAATTAAAGCAATAAATGCACATTGGAAAAATACAACGAAGTTCAAATTAAAAAATAAAACCCACTTGGAAATCCCATTATCCAGATACCTACTGTTAACATATTGGTAGACTTCTTCTAGGTTTATTTGATCCCTCTTTAGATTATAATCAGTTTTGTTTCCTTCTTTTTTAAAACCGCAGATTCTAAGTGAGCATTTTCTCTCATTATTAAACCTTTGGAAACACAGATTTAAATGACTACATATGCCAGTGTGTGGCTGCATTAGCATTCATTTAGCTATCCCCCTATGGATGGCCATTTATATTATTTTCAATTTTTAGCTGTTATAAATTATGCTGTAAAAAACCCCCTTGGTGATAAACCTCTGTTCATGTCCTAGAAGCAAAAAGTGCTGAGTCAAAGGGTAGAAATATTTCTGAGGCAGAAAGAATATAGCAGTATAAAAGAGCCCTTCCCCACCCCCGAGGACTAGCAACTTAGCTGAAAATTGAAAATAAATTCTTTGTAATGCAGAGTCTGTTACAAGCAAGGACCGAAAGCAGTGGTGAGTGAAAGTTAAAAGAAGGGAAGTGACTGTTTCTATATTTTCCCCGTTGACTCATACTGCCCATGGAACCATAGACACTGGAACATCTAGGGGGCACAAGGGGACATCTTTGTGACACATTGCTAAGAAGCCCAACATTGCTTGGTGCCTGCATTTCTCTAGGTATCAAATCGCTTTGCCTTTGACTTCTGCTTGTGTCACATGCCATTTTTATCTCCGAAGCCTTGCATCTTCTAAATGTTTAAAATGGGGGAGGGGTTAGTATGGCGGACCCAACTTTGATTTTGCCATTTACTAGCTGTGTGACTGTGGGTAAGTCACTTAACTCCTTCAACTGTTTCCTTATCAGTAAAATAAGGGGAATAAGAGATCTACTTAGCAGTATTGTTGGGGCTCAATGTGAAAATATGTTATAAGTGCTAACTGCAGTGCCAGTCACATAGAAACCTCTTAGTATGATAGCCATTTTAACAAATAAAAAATTAAAGTATCTATTTGTAGGCTTAGATATTCTTCACAATAATTTAGTCCATCCTAGGTTAAACCCAATAATTCTGAAGAAGACATGTGTAGAAAGAAATACTGGATGTGGGCTGTACTTTAAATCTTGGCTAATTTATAGTATTCAATTGTAGGTCCTGAATTTTAAGAGGGACATTAACAGCTGGAAGAGGTCCAGAAAGGAACAACTGGGCTGGTAAACAAACTTGAAATTGACCTGTAAGGAATAATTAAAGACTGTGTGGGGGTGTTTGGTTCAGAAAAGACTTAGGCAGAAGGGATCAGTCTGTTGGACTGTTGTGGGGAAGAGGGACATGACTTAATAAAACAATGGTCTTAAGTATTTTTCTGTTTTCAAGGTACTGAGCTAAGCCCTCTGCAAATATGATTTTTTCTTCTCTAAGACGCAACACATAGAGGGTGTAATGTTTGCATTCCTATTGTACCAATGAAGCCACTGAAGCATGGAAGGTGGAAATGACTTGGTTGAAAGGTGGCAGGGTAGGAATGGAACCAGACCTTTCTAATTGCATAGTTTGGGTGTACCTTCTGTGCACCCTTGACTTGTTTCAAGGGACCAGGGAAAGCAAGTATGGCTTTCAAAGTGTGAGGAAAGAATATTTTGATCATTACTGTCCCCCTATAGTGGGGGAGGCTGCCTAGGTACATGTTGGGTTTCTGGCTATCAGAAGTGTTCAAGAAGAGGCTGTAAGGATGTCAGCTGAGGGGTATAATAGGACTGTGACTCTACTAATTGCTTGTGCATTCTTGATAGTTGCTTAACCTGTCTGAACCCTCAGTTTCTTCATCTGTAAACTGGGAATATTAGATAATTTTAGAATTGTTGGGGAGGATTTATAAAACACAGACCAAATGATTAGCTAAGTACCTGGTATACATTATATATTAAGTGAACAATTATCTATAATCTGTATATCTATATATGTATCTCTCATTTATATGATGCTAACTACACACTTCATCACTGGGGTCAGTTCCTGAGCTAAGGAGGTCTCCTCCAGATTGAATATTCTATCTCACTTTGTAGAGGAAGATGCCTTATAATTTCTGTTTCCTCTGGCAACTGACAGATTGGACTTTAAAACAGAGGCAGTAGAATAAATAAGAGGATGTTAGACTGAAATGTTAAGCAACAGAAGAATTATTGGAACAGAGATTAGAATTACTCCACCCAGCCAGGTGTGGTGGTGCACACCTGTAATTGAGAAGCTGAGACAGGAGGATTGCAAGTTCAAAGCCAGCCTCAACAACTTAGTGAGACCAGTAACTAAATGAGACTCTGTCTCAACATAAAAAATAAAAAGGCTGAGAATGTGACTCAGTGGTTAAGTGCTCCTGGATTCAATCCTTGGCGCACACACACAAACACAAAATACTTTACCCATTGGTCAAATATCAGATGAGTTTCACTATGCCTTGTGGATTAGGGGATGTTCAGTCAATTGAAGGCACTGTCTTTGTCTTCAAGGGTTTCAAGGCCTAGGATGGCTTAAACAATTGTGAAAAGATTGGCTAATAAAATTGAGTATCAGTCCATGTAAAATCTTTTGGTTTGGATTTATAGCCCCATTGGCAGTTAGGGAAGTGATGCTCAGAGGCAGGGGGTTGGAGAAGATGACTTTGGAAGATCTCTTTCAGGCCTGGGACTTTCTCCTTTTGGTGGTCCCCAGGATTTGTTCTAGCAGGCATACTGTGTCAAAGTTGCAGTTGTGGCTTCTTGGGGCTCATTTCTAGTCATTTCCCTGGGACATCCCCCAGTGCCTGCGAATATGCTAATCATTTTTTATCCCTTGTTGGGTTTGGAGGAGAAGGAGCATCCAGGCAATCTTCATTTCTCTGAGGGAACAAGGCAGTCTTCCCCTCGTCTCAGGGCTCCATTCAGGACCCAGTTCTGTAGATGTCACTTCAGGCTTTTTTTTTTTTCTTCTCGGGTCCTGGGGTCTCACCAGAGGGAAATGTGGAGTTGGCCGCCAGAGGAGGAAAGCTTTAGTTGTTGGAGTTCTTGGTGTTCTGTTCCTTCCTTCTCTTGCAACAAGATAAGCTGATTCCAGTTGCTTTGGAAGAGGTCTTCTTTTCTTTCTCCTGGATTCCTCCTCCTTTCATCATTTAGCATTTACTTTTCTGGTTCCTTATCCTTTGGTTACTTTCATTTGTTTTTGAATCATGGAATGATGGACTTGAGGGAGATCTTAAAAGTCATCTATAGTGCAGTCTACTCATCCACAGAATGCTGTGGTTCAGAGAGTGAAGGAGACTCACACAGTGAGTTCTTGGCTGACCTGTATTACTGTGCTTTTATAATTATTACTTGGTTTATCTTTTCCTTTCTCTCTTTCCCCCTTTTTATTGTTCTGTTCTGTTTATTTCTCCATTTCCCAATCCTTCTTTCTTT
>PVKS010023697.1:0-32052 GCA_004027875.1 Aplodontia rufa | reverse complement strand
TGGCTAAGGTCAGTAATAGGGAATTCATTGAAAAGTCATAGGATTATATCAATCAAGAAAGCTTGGTGTGGTGGCTTACATTTTCCCAAAATGATTGTATCAATATATAATTTATCTCACCTGTCCTTACAGTATGACACTGATGCTCCATATTGAGAGGTAGGTGGGTCTATGTTCTTTTTCTTTGAACCTAGGTGGACTTCTATAGTGTTTCAATCAAGAAAGCAGAGCTGGTAATCCCAGCCAGGCAGGAGGCTGAGGCAGGAGAAGCACAAGTTTGAGGCCAGCATCAGCAAATTAGCAAGACCGTGTCTCAGAATAAAAAGGGACAGGGACATAGCTCAGTGGTAGAGTTCCCCTGGGTTCAATCTCTAGTACCACACATATGAAAAATGCAGCATAAGTGACACCATACGACATTACAGGAGACAGGATTTCTGTCTTTATCTCTCTTGGGATCCTTGAATACAAATGAATTGCATGTACAATGTCTCATCTGCTTATGACATTAGTAAGTTACTGAAGTAGTCTTCAAATAAGGTAATTTGGTGGGTCTTAGAAAACATAAGACTCCCTTCCTTATTTCCTTCCTTCCTTCCTTTCTTACTTTAAATGATCTTCTTCAACACTTGAGTATTTAGCACACAATCTATAAATGATTGACAAACATAAGAGTCTAAAGATGATAAAAATACCCAAAGCTACCTTAAATTTCCTTTAGAATAAGATGGAGGAATAAATCTATAATATATTAAGAAAACACTCATAAATTTCCAGGAACATGGTTTCTCAAACTCCAATCCTTTTTCGCTGTTATTTAACCTGTATCAAGTGCTGTGGCCCAACACGCACATATAGAGTTGCCTCAATCATTCTCAATCAAGCAAGCTGCTCAATCGCTTGAAAATATCGAGACTTGCTGGTTGTTGGACTAGATCAGAAGTTTATTTGACTGAATTGAATGACCACTGACCCAACGACCCCATGGACAGAGAATGTAAAGATGATTTTTCCTTACTGTCAGTGTTCATTCAAATTTTAATTTGCTTTACTTACTTAATAGGAGATGTTGTTCCCCTTTTAATAATAGTTCAAGCAGTGGAAAAATTATTCTTCATCATTGAGATTTCTCTGTGATATAGCATAGCAGAAATAAAGACTTGGTTAAAAACCAAGAAGCCTTCTTCTCTTTAGGAAAGACATCTGCAGAGGACATGTAATTTTCCTAAAGGCTACAGTCAAAGTTCATAATTTAGACACAATATATACTGAAACAATATATCCTTACTAACAAAGTTTATTATTTTCTTTAGCATGCATAGGATACACTTGGAACTATAATAAAATATGAAGAATTCATGCCAAGTTTCGGATTCTTATGCAGTTTCAGAATTTGTTGGTTAAAAAAAAAAACACAGGCACGCATACACACACACATTTCATTTCAGAAATCCAGCATTCTGAAATTCTGCTTTGAGATTTTTTTCTCTCCTTCTTTTCCTGTTCTGTCTTTTTTGTTTGTTTTATTTGGCTAATGAAAGCTGACAAAATGCAGAAAGTGGCTTGAGAGTGGAAAAGCAGCGTAAAAGTACAAAGACCAATATCATCGCCCAGTCTCCTACCGTTGTTCCTTTAGTGTTTTGGGAAAGCAAGATTTCTCAAACTTACATTACTGGAAATTTGTGTTGTAGGAGATGGCTTGGGCATTGTAGGCTATTTAGCAGCATCCCTGGCCTCTACCCACTATATGCTAATAATACATCCAGTCTTTTTATTAAACTGTGGTAAATATATACGAAACATAAAAATTCTCATTTTAATAACCTTTAAATGTATAATCCAGTGGCAACCATCTCCAGGACTTCTTCATCTTCTCAAGCAGAAACTCCACACCCATTAAACAAGAACTTCCCGTTCCCTCCTACCCTCCACCCCTGGTAGCCACCACTCCACTTTCTGTCTCTATGAATTTGACTGCTCTAGATACCTCATATAAACCGAAATCATGCACACTTATCCTGTTGGGTCTGGCTTATTTCACTTCACAAAACGTCTTCAAGATTCATCCACATGGTAGCATGTGTCACAATTCCCTCCCTTTAAATGACTAAACAATATTATGCAATCATCTGTAAGTGGACATTTGGGTTGTTCCTACTTTGGGACTGTTGTGAATAACATGGTATGCAGATGCCCATTCAAGGTCCTGCTTTCGATTCTTTTGAGCAAATACATAGAAATGCTGTAGCATATGGTAATTTTACATCTTCTCTTTTAAAGACTATATATAACTCTTATCTTGATAATATGTGTCCAAATAATAGCCAAATGTCCCCTGGGGGCAAAGCAGCCCCCAATTAAGTACCAGTTGCCTAAAATAACAAACTTCTTTGAAAAGCAGTGTTTCCACAGAGCTGAATTACAGAATTTTTGACTTAGAAAGGACCTTGTGGGCTGTTTCATCAAATGAACCATCTCTATCTCTTCCCTGAGATTTGTATTTGACCAAAAAGAGTTTTCAGCAATTTAGTAACTCATAAGGCCACCTTGACCTTGTCTCATCATTTTGTTTCTCTTTCATCTATTTTAGTCAGTCCACTACTTTTTTCCCAGCTTGCTATACACACATTCCTGTCTCTATATGCCATATCTTCTGCCTTCCAGTCAACAAGTATCAAGTCTCAGAGGCTGCTGGTGGTGTGTTTGGGTAAATAATAGGGCTAATACTGGGAAGTATGCCCAACAAGTCACTGCACTGGGATGTGAGCCTCTGGGGCGACTGTGTATACATGTTTATCTGTATGAGTGAGTTCGAAGAGTTGTAATCATTTGAGTTAATAATTGTGATGTCTGGCATAAATGGAATCAGGTGCCATATGAGTAATTTCTGTAATTTATTTTAGTTGCTATCAATAGTAACCCTATGAGTTTGTTATTATTAATTCATTTTAAATAAGAAAGAAGCGAGGTTGAATAGTTAGATAGCTACTTGAACCCAAGCAGTGTGGCTCTAGAGGCCCTCAGCCAACTTGGTTCTAAAAAGCATGCCCAGTCTAACCAGACCACAGCAGCAGGTGCCTTCCCTTCTCTGCTGCATGAGACACTGGTGGTGAAAATCCAAGGGGTCTGGCACCCGACTCTCATGCATCCAGACATTGCTGCTATAACCCTGAACTAGCATTCAGATTTGGAACTAGTGGGGAAGGTGGTGATGCATAAGACCTCCTGGGAAATTTACAAGAAGTCTTCAAAAAACTCAACTATATATATAGTGAACGAGATTTGGATGTGTGCAGATATTGTGATATTAATTTGAACTCCTGGCTGATGAAGTCTGGAATATTCAGGTCCTATGATGATATTCAGCTCCTCATTCTCTTCATCTCCCTCATGGCATGAAAACAGCAGCTCCCATCCTGCCCCTTTTGTACAAAATTTGAGGCCACTCCTCTAGACTGATTGGATTTCTTCTGGGTCGGGATTGATGTAGCATCAAACCGTTCCAAATGGAGCCCAATGAATCTATGTATATATGCTTTCCAAGATGTATGGAGCCCACTGAATCTACGTATATATGCTTTCCAAGATGTATGGAGCCCACTGAATCTACTTACATATGCTTTCCAAGATTTCCCAAAGCTCCCTGCAGGTCTAGGCATACTGGCATTATTTTATTTTACAGTCTTGGAAATTTAACCCAAGGGTGCTCTACCACTTAGAAACATCACCAACATTTATTTAAACTGCCAAGGCTGTCCTCCTCCTGCCCTGGCTTCCCAAGTTACTGAGACTGCAGGCATGCACCACCGTGGCCAGCATGCTAATATTGTCCCCCAAACATTTTGTCTTTCACTTTAGTGTACATGTTCTTCCTTTGACCAAAATCATCTTTTTCATTTTATTCCACTTTAAAAACCCATTTTCACATCCTTCCGTGAAGCGTTTTCCTTGAAACTCACTTCCTCTCTAAAGCACCTGTTGTGTGTATGATCTACTTGTTGCGCATGGTTATATTTGACTTTTATTATATGCTGTGTTATTTTCCTCTAATTGTTTGGTGTGGAGTTCCTGAAGTGTGTGTCACAAACTCCTGATGGGAAAGAGGAGATCTTAGGTGATTTTTACAAACAGAGCAAGGGATAGTATCCAATCACATTGTGAGAAACGCAGTTCATCTTCAATGCTTTTTTTTCCAATGACTGGGATTAGTCTATATTTAAATCTATAGAATATAGTATTTGGCAAGAATATTTTAAAATATTTTGCTTTCATTGTATTTATTTTTATAAAGTTAAAAATAAGGCAAGAAATAGAGGTATGTTATCTGATAAAACAATATAAATTTAAAACAAAGAATTTTAAATTAAGTGTGAATACATTTTTAAAATTAGATGCTAGTAAATTGTGTAAGGAGATGTGCCAAAAATTAAGAAGTGATGCATGAATGCCTGGCGTTTGAACTATTGTCATTCATGAAGTCAGTGTTATGTCACTGCTATAGTTTGGATCTGAAATATACCCCAGAGGCCCATATGTTAAAGCCTTGATCCTCAGCTTAGTGCAATTGGAAGGTGGTGCAAACCTTTAAGAGGTGAGGTTTCAGGGGGTGTTTTAGGTCATTGGGCTATGCCACCAAGGGAGATGGTCAGATGCCAGTCACTCCCTTTCTCCTTTTTGCTTCCTAGTGGCGATGAGGTGAACAGCTTACTGCACCACATGCTCTCCATCATGATTTTCTGTCTCACTACAGGCCCAAAAACCATGGGCCGAGAAATCACACACAGACTGAAATCTTCCAAACTGAGCCAAAGGGAGTTTCTTCTTTTGAAGTCAGTTATCTCGGGTTTTTCATTACAGCAACGGAAAGCTGACTAATAGTCACCACCATGCATAATCATGCTCTTAAAGAAGAAAAGAAGGCAATAGAAAGAGCGTGACATCCCAGTACTTAGGTCATGACAAATCAGACATCAGGTCCCCGACATTGGAGTCTTGGTTTTACCATGTGTTGGCTGTGTGAATGTAGATAACCACTTTAACACTGACAGAATTTTCTATGATATTGTTCCATGCTCTATGATTTGAGAAGATCAATGTAGTAGCTGCTGTTGGACACTTGAAGTTTGGCCTGTGTAACTAAGGAACTGAATTTTAAATGACATTGAAATTAAATTATTAAAATGTAAAGAGCTACATGTGGCTAGTGGCTACATGTTGGACAGTTTGTCTCTAAAACTGAGGTTTAGTTTATCATATAGAAAATAAAAATAATTTTGGCCTCTGGGGAAAGTTTAAGAATTAAAAGAGATAATGTATATAAAGCACTTGGCTTAGTACTTGGCACAGAATTAAATTACATAAATATCCACAATATATTTAGCTTTATTGGCAACTTGCATCATGTGTCTGAAACTGAGTTGTTACTTTTGCTTTTGAAGTTATTGGTGTCTAAGATCCTCTGTTGATACTAATGTGCTTGGATCATGTCTGCCATGGCAGCCAAGAGCAGAGTGCACAGTAAGAGCAAAGTAAAGAAGACCACTGGACAGCTTTTGTTGGAGGGGGATTCCCCACCCCCACACAGTGCTAGGGATGTAACCCAGGACCTCATACCCTCTAGTTAAGCACTCTACTACTGAGCCACATCCCCAGACCAATGGGTGGATTTTTAAAAATCCAATTTGACCTCCATGTCATATCTCTTGAAGTAAAGATTTAAATGTCTAAGAAAGTGCAGAGTGACTAAAAGAAACGTTGAGTAATTTTAAAATATTACTTTATGCACAAGGTTTTATCTTTTTGATCTAAGCATAAATGTAAGACTTGGTTGAATCGATTCTATTTTGCTAAAATTTGTATACTCCGATTTGACTTATTAAATAGCCTGCCTCCTTCCCTTAAGAATAAAGGGAATTGCCAGTTTTTAAGTGCCTGTGGTATGCCTTCTGATTATCATTGCTTACTGAGCCAATCTTGCAAGGCAGAGTGGGGACTGTTGTTATCTCTATTGCAAAGGTCAGGAAACCGAGACCTGGAAAGATCAAATGGGTGGTTGAAGATCAGATAACTAAAGTAGAATCTGGCCCTCCCTACACCAAAGCTGTGGGTACATATAATAAAGCTGTAATCACGTCATTATATGATGCAATTAACTCATTAGTGTGGTTTCATCTGAATTCGTAGACTTCTTCAGAGTTCTTTTCCAATTATATTTCTGTTGCCAAGGAATACAATTTTTGTTTGCACATTTTGGGGAGTTTCTCTATAAAGGCTTGAAAAGAAGTTACCAAGACATAGCTGCCACTTTTATAGTTAACATTTGTTGATAACTGGTCAAAAGCATTACCTAAGTGTTTCACCTAGAACACCGTACTTGATCCTCTTGACCCAATCTCATACACACCACCCCTACATTCATTTCCTTGGCAAGTAAACTGGGGCACAGACACAAGCAACTCCCCTAAGATTATCCAGCTATAAAAAGGATTTGCACCTAGGCAGTGTGACACCAGCATCCAGGCTGTCACTACCACACAGGGTACCTGCTGGTGGCATCGGTCGGTGCTGGTGTGTGTGCATTGGCCATCGGGTTGTCTGTAGCAGATTCCTTATCATAACCAGATCCTTTATGTCTCCCTTACAATATTCCTTTTTCTTCAAGTCTTTTCTTCTCTAGTTATCACATCTCTCCAGGCCTTTTCTACTCTGCTATTTTTGTAACTGGGGTACACAGGTAACATTAGGAAGTGTGTGGATTTTTCTGCCAGGAATGAAAAAACAAAAAACAAAAAATGTTATTGACCAAAATGGTGAACCATTGAAAAGCATGGAATTGAACACTGTTCCATGAATTCCAAATATATAACATGCCCAAATTTCAGCACCTTCTTCATTTTTGTCCGACTTGTCGTGAAGTGGAAAAAGAAAGAACAGCTATGTCGTACTGAAGGTCTAACATCCTGTGTTCTATTTACAGAGTTGGGATCCAAAAGAAAATCTTTGCAACTCCCCACTTCTAGAAAAAAATTGCAATTCTCAGTACTATAATATTTAGGGATATTAATGAAAAACATTCAAGGAGAGTACTAATCATTTGAGGAAAAAAATACATTTTCTATGTCAAGAAAAAGATATACTCGTGTTGGAAGGGGGCCAAGTCCTGAGGATCACTCTCAGACTTTTTTTTTAATAGCACTTACCAGAGCAGTTAGGATAATCTATGCTTTATTGGATCATGCGGCACGTTCAGGATTTGGCATTTGAGTATGATACATGCTAAATTGAAAATACCTACTTGTTAAAAAAGAAAGTAAGAGAATTCAATGGGTGGTTTTTCACCTGTCAGGGGTTATCGGAAACTGTAATCCAGGAAACAATGAAAGGGAAAAAAAGCATTTTGCCCAATAGATTAGGGCTACTTACGGAACTTTCAACCTCCTGAGCCAGGCTTCCACTTGACGGGCAAAGAAGTGACACATTTTGGTGACGATCGTCGTGAGGATTCAGGGGAAAAGCATTCAAATAGTTCTAGAATCTGTATAGGTTACCAAGAAAGGCCAGGAAAACACATGCGTGGGCACGGACACACACCAGCTAAGCACTAGTCAATAATTTCTATTCTTTCAACACTGCCAGCCTGGAAATGATGTTAACAAAGTAATAATGAGTCAGATGCTACATGCTGAAGTACATGATTTTAAAATCTGCATGGGAATTTGCATTTCTCTTAGAACCGCTGTAGGCACACGTTCTGAGTCTCTGTAAACTGTAACTCTCAAAGTTTCTGTAATCTGTGAACTTTCATCAGGAAGAAATAATATACAATAGACAATATGATTATCTGATGTCAACATTACAAGAAATGGGTTGGTTTCAATAGGGTGAATCATGTGAAATTGTCAATATTCAGCTATTTTTTATCGACCGTGTCAATTTTATATAGTTAAACCATGTATTTTAAGATGTAAATATACCCCCAAACAGGAAATATTCCAGATGGAATTGCACTGGATTTTGTTTGCATTTGCAGAAGCTATCATGACTGGAATGTTTTTGCTTCATGATGGTATTTGGAACTGATGGCCTGAAAAATAAATAGAAATGTGAAGTGTCCTCTGACACTCTTGAGTGTTAAATCAGATTTGCTCAGCACAGCAGATACTTTTCAAAATTATCATAAATCCAAACAAACATAGCATAAATTGATAATGAAAATCATAGTGATCGGGTATTTTCTGTGCTGTTCGAATGACAATTAAATGCTAAAGAGAAACATAGGTGGCTTTTCCTCTTTAGAAACTCTACTGCCACCCAAAGCTTCTTTTGCCTACCTAATCATGGCTAAGAAAATTAAAAGGATGAAAAAAGACCACTGTACATTAAGAGATACTTACAACCTTAGTCCCTTGATTTAGACATATGAAATTCGCTTTTTGTAACCTATGGAAACACCTTTCCAAGAAAGAAAATAAAGTGATTCAATAAAATGATCACAAAAAAGAAAGAAAGAAAACAAAGCAGAGGTCACCTAGTTCCCAGAAAGAACAATTAACAAATTAAGAAATTATCTCTGGGGCTGGAGCAGAGGCTCAATGGTTATGGCATTTGCCTGGCATGTGTGAGGACATGAGTTCAAACCCCAGAACCACCTAACACAATAACGTGTTGGAGCACCAAAGGCTACAAGGAAAATTTAATTTGATTGTTTCTCTCTCACCATCCCTCTCTAAAAAAAAAGAAAAAGAAAGAAAGAAAGAAAAGAAAAGAAAGAAAGAAATTATCCTCCCCCCCAATTTTTTTTGAAGTATTTCAAAACTACGGGAAAGGGGGTGGAATGGTGGCTCAGAGGTTACTGTGCTTGCCTGGCATGCACAAGAAAGTGAGTTTGAACCCCAGCACCACGTACACAACAAAGTGTGAGAGCAACAATAGCTACATGAAAAACTAAGTAAAAATTAATTCTCTCTCTCTCTCTCTCACTCTCACTGTCCCTCTCTCTTAAAAAAAAAAAAAACCACAATGATCACCCACACACCCCTGACCTAGACTAGCAATTGCTTTATTGTTAGTATTTTGTCCTCTTTCTCTCTCTCAATTGCTGTATCTATTCTGACCATTGTAAATTTAAAAAGATCTATTTTAAGGATTTTTGAATACTCTTCATGTCGTCTGCGAGTCTCTCCCTGTCCCCTGGGTTAATCAACGTGGCAAAGATTCATAGAAACCCTTTGTCATTGGAAAGTAACAGTTTACCTCAGAAATCCATTCCTAACCTTAGTCCCTTCCTCAGAGTTCTAAAGTTCCATCCTTCAAGAAAGAGGAAGTAGGATGGTGACTTTATCGTTGACCCACAGGGCTTGTAGGTGACAGTGATATATTTACTTGGTATCCTCCTTAACAAAAGATCGCTCCAACAAATCAATTTGAACGGGAGGGGGGAGGGATCGCATTGTCTTCCTCTTCTCTCGCAAGGTCTAACTTCACTGCAGAAACTCTCTGGGGAAGGAGTATGTTCTTCTCACCTCATCTGTGCCTCCTCTGGAACAACCTGCTAATTGATCTCCCTGCCTTCAGTTTCTCCGTGACTCATCCTGCAGGCAGCTGACAGGCCACCCTTCTAGAAACCTGACTTTGATCATGTCATTCCCCCTGGCCAGAAAAGTTTGTTCATGTCCTGCATCAAACAGGATCAATTTCAAGCTTCTTCATCTCCGATGAATATTTATCTGGCTTGGCTGCACCAAATGATATTGAAGCATTTCCTTTTTTCCTTCTTTTTTTAATTGAGAAATTTATTTGTTGAACCATCACATAATCTTTTAATGAAATAATATAATATGTATATAGATTCTGAAGATTAGATGTACCCCCAAGAGTGCTCGCCCAATTACCCACCCTTAGCCCTCCCCTCCCCTTCCCAAAACATCTCTAAAAATGTATTAGGTTGTATGACACTACACCTGATCAGCATTTAAAACATGATAATAGACCTCCTTTCTCAATGGCCAGAGTCTAGTTCCAGCCTCCACAGATGAGTGAAGACATTCAACCCTTGGTTCTCTGGTCTGGGTTATGCTGATTTCACTCAGCATAATTTCTTCCATAGCCATCAATTTACCTTCACAGACTGCAATACCATTGTTTCTAATTGCTGAGTAAAACTCATGTAGCACAGTTTTTGGATCCATTCATCCAGTGAGGAACATCTGGGTTGTTTCCATAATTTAGCTATTGTAAATTGAGCTGCTATGAACATAGATTTTGCTGTGTCGCTGTAATGTGCTGATTCTAAGTCCCCTGGAAAGATACCCAGGAGAGGAATAGCAGGATCATATGGTGGACTCATCCCTAATTTTTAAAGGATTCTTCACACTGCTTTCCAGAGGGGCTGTACCAGTCTGCAGCTCCACCAACAGTGTGTTAGTGTGCCTATCTCTCCACAGCCCCTCCAGCATCTGTTCTTATTTATTTTCTTCATTTTTGCCATTCTGACTGGCGTGAGGTGATATCTTAATGTAGTTTTCCTGATGACACAGATGTTTTACTTACTGACCCCATACATTTAGGGGCTACCCAGCAGCGTGCACCAGAGTGCTGGCATGAAGGCAGGTGGTCAGTGGTCATTGCTTAGCATACGAAGGCAATGCAGGTGGGGACAGTGGTGGTGGCCCTGTGTAGCCCCGGTGAGCTGCAAACAAAGCTATCATAATCCTTAGTCTTCAAAGTATACATCCAGTCCATTGAAAATAAACAAGTACATACAAATTCTGCGTCTCACCAACATTACTGCTGTACGCTCATCTGGCCCAGCCGAGGACAGCCAGCTTGATCTATCACCTCCATCCGAACATACCAGGGCCCTGCTGAAAGCATTGGCTCCCTGAATATAGCAGGTGCACATCCAGGTTCCTGATCAGAACTACAGAGCCATAGAGGCCTTGCCTACTCTCCGAGCTCATCTTCCTCCACTCTTCTGTGGCTGTGGTCCTTCCATCCTAATTCCTTTCCCTCAATGATGCCAAACATGTAGCCCTCTTGAGACCTTTAATGTTTGTTCTTCCTTCCCCTTCGAAAAAAATCCATATATTTTGCTTCATGGTTGCCCCTTCTCATCAGTCCATTCAAAGTTGGTCCCTTGGAGAGGCCATTCCTGACCATCCTAGAAACTCTTACCTCCTTACTCCAATTTCTTTCTGCCCCATCACCCTATATTCTTTCTTGCGTCAAAGAATGCCTGAAACCATTTTATACATCTCTTTTTTTCCATGTTTATTTTCTATTCCCACTGAATTCTAGGTTTCTAGAAGATAGGAGTCTGTCTTGTTCGTTGTTTAATCCCAGAACAAAGAACAGTGCCTAGTCTAATGCATGTTTGTTGATTGACTGTCTGATTGACAAAAGCATTGCATATGGTGTCTAGCACCTAGTAACTCCAAGGCTTAGCTATCTTACCATTATAGTATTCTGGATAGTTACATGTCAGCTAGCCTCCCCTGCTCTTTTGCCCCCATTTCTTTCATGTTTGTATCTTAGAACCAAGACATGCTTAGTACTTAACCTATTTAGTTGAATTTAATTTTCTATTATTGAATAATAGCCAATTTGTTATATAGAGCTTGGAGGAAGACTTCTTGGGGGAAGATGCATCTTTTAATTTCTCTTGATTTTGATGTTGGAAATAGAAAAAATCAGATTTCTTAGATTGGTTATAAATTTCTCAAGTTATACCTATTTCATATAAAATAAATATATAGGGGCAACCCAGAGGTTTGCAATAGCCCTTAGGTGGGATTTGTTAACGGTGCATTCAAGTAAACATCTTTCAGAGTACATTTAAAACTCAAAAGACTTTACGGTTTTACTTAGAAAAAAAAAAACCCCAGAAATCATTCTTCCAGTATTTCTTTAAAAAATAAAATAAACAGAAAGAAAGATCTGGATGCAACAAACTCAGTTTCAAGCAAGATTTCACTGGAGCTGAGTAAGTTGCTTACTTCCACCTGAGCATGAGTCCCTGGGGTTGCCTGGTCACCATCTAACCTTTCTCATTTATTTGTCCTCTGCCTGGATCTCAGGCAGCAGTTAGGTTTGTGATTCCTCTTGTAAAGAAAGTTTTCAGAAGAGGAATAATCTACTGATCCAGGATTCTGGCTTCATCTGATGAACTAGGAGTTAAAGAAGGAAATACGGGTAAGGATGCTAACTTAGATATAACCAAAGGGAGAGGAGCAGTTAGGAAAGAGGCAAATTTAGGTTTTATGGGACAGGAAGCTTGTACATCAATTTGGATCCTTAATTTTTAAAAGAATCTAATGTTGTGAATTTTTAAAAATTGCTGGGATCTTTACCAGGTCTCAGAGGAGACTTAAGCAAGAGAGGGTGTCTAAAATTTAAGAATCTTCAGCTCTAGGTAAATCCCTCTGATTGGAGATGGAAAGACCTATAGCCAGTCACTCTGACATTAAACATCTGTGCTTCTTACAGCAGCAAACATGCCACCATAGGACCCAGCAAGTTCAATAAGGGGCTAGGAGCTGGAGCATAGGCTTTGTGCCAAAGCACATTTTCATTCCCTTTCCTGCATTTTCTGCTTTGCTCTGGAGGTAATCCTCTTCTGGCTCCTGAGGATTCTTAAATGCCCTGCAGCCTGGTTTTCCCAAGCTCCTCTGCCAGCTGGCTTTAGCCAATGGAAGCCAGTGGCTGGAGAAGGGATGGGGGGGGAACTGAAGAGAGACAATGACATTTCACACCCAGACCTCTTTGTCTGGGTGGCATCTCCAGTCGCAGCTGCCTCTGCCCTTGTCACCAGGGTTGGAAAAACCCTTAATAGAACAAACTTCCAAGAAGAGATGTGAACCCTTTGGCTCTGTTCAGGGTCCCTTTGTCTCTCCAGCATCAGAGTGGCAGACTTGCTGGTTGTTACTGATCTTTGAGTCACCTCACAATCAATCTGCTTGGGCTCTTTTGCTTCTGTTACCTATGTAATTAATTCCATGCATAAAAATCCCCCTGTTTGGGGCTGGAGCTGTGGCTCAGCAGTTACAGCGCTTGCCTGGCAACCACCACGAGGACCTAAGTTCAAACCTCAGCACCATATACACAACAGAGTCTGAGGAATGAAAGTCACATGAAAAGCTAAATAAAGATTGCTTCTCTCTCTCTCTCTGTCCTTTCTTCAAAAAAAAAAAATTCCCCCTGTTTTAAGTACTCAGAGTGAATTATTTTTATCTATCAGACTCTGACATATTGACTGAGGTTGGGACTTTTTAAAAAATATTTTTGTCTAGCTTTATTCCTATACTATACAGGGATTTAATCCTCCAATATTTCTATTCTTATTATCATCTGTAATTTTTAATATGAAATCTTTATACTTTTGCCACCACATCCTTCACATCATGAAGTTGTTTTGTTTATTGGCTTATTTGTTTTATTATCATCCAGCCTGTGGTAAACTTTGGTTTTGTAGAAAAGTGATTTTTTTCCTTATGCAGATATTAGTCATAGGACAACTATCATGAGTAAGATATTAAAAAAAACAAAGTAAGTCACAAACCTTTCTCTTACAAAAGTGTGAAATAAGTAAGAATATAGGATTAAAAAAAGCATGAGTTAGTGATAATATAAATAATATTGGACTGAATGAATAAAATTTTTATTATAGAAAATTTCAAACATGCAAAATTAGTGGAATTGTATGATGAACCCCCATGTTACCATCACCCAGGTTCAACACTTATCAGTATTCTAGGACTGAGATGTCCGTCAGAGGTAAAACACTTCCCTAGCAAAAAAAAAAAAAAAAGAGGAAAATTAAGAAATACTTTAAAATATATTGATATTCTACTATTCTTAAACCATCTATAGCTCTTTCCAACCCCTATTCCCTCATTATCATAAAATTTCATTCATTAAAATGTATAAACCTTAGTTGTATAATTCAGTCTTCAGGAGAATTCCCTCCTGCATC
The DNA here is from genome assembly GCA_004027875.1 of Aplodontia rufa. Taxonomy (NCBI): domain Eukaryota; kingdom Metazoa; phylum Chordata; class Mammalia; order Rodentia; family Aplodontiidae; genus Aplodontia; species Aplodontia rufa. Next base: position 18,083 of record PVKS010023697.1, on the reverse strand, counting down.
TTCTCAGTCAAGGTCTCCCCTTTCGCTAAGACAACCACATTTCTGACCTTTTTGAACTGTTATTAATTTTACATAAAATACACACAAACATAAAGATACACGACATAAAAGCTGAACGTTACGATGCATGCTTTCGTGTCTGGCTGTGTGTAGGGCATGTTTGTGAGGTTCATTCGCGTTCTCATGTGTATTTTTAATTCACTTCTTTTTGTATTGCATCGTAGAGATAAACCAAAGTTTCTCCTATTTGTAGACTTGTTTTTAACGTTTACGTATTGTGAATACAGTCTTTATGAAGCTGTTTGTGCATATCTTTCTGTGATGACAGGTTTCATTTCTCTTGGATATAAGCAGACATGGAATTACTGAATCAAACATAGATGCATGTTTAGCTAGAATAAATTGCCAATACATTTTTCTAGGTGAATAGACATTTTTAACATTATCCTCATTGCTATATGAGACTTCCAGTTGCGTAACAATTTTGCAAATATTTGGTACTAGCATGCTTATTAATTTTTGCTATTCCAGTGGGTATGGAATGGCATCTTGTGATTTTAATTTGGAAATCTATGAGAACTAATGATTTAGAGTACCTTTCTTGTATGCTTTACTTTTTGAATTGTCTGTCCAAATCTTTTGTCCAACTTTGAATTTGGTTGTTTTGTTATTGAGTGGTTATGGGATTTTTCTTATATATTCAAAAAATATATACATATTTCATAAATGTTTTCTTCAAGTTTGTGGCTTTCCTATTTATTTTAAACAGCAGCAATATTTTAAATTCAACACAGTTTACGTTAACCATATTTTCTTTTAGAGATACTGTTTTATGTATCCTTATAAATTTTTGTCTATTTTTAAGTTACAAAAATAGCATCTTATATTTTCTCATAAAAACTTTGTAGTTTTACTTTTATATTTTTATCCATAACCCAGCTCCAATTAATTTTGTCTATTATGTAATATGATGATTGTGGTTTATTTTTTTCCCATATGCATACCAATATTTCATGTGATTCACGGCGTGTTTTGGCCTGCAGTTCCTCCATTCATCCATTGCTTTTCTTTACTTTTCTTTCTTTCTTGAATTTGCGTATCATGGTAAAGATTGCTCCGTAAGTGAATTAGGAAATGTTTCTTCTTTTTCTATTTTCTCAAGGAGTTTATATAAGATTGACATTATTTCTTCCTCAAATATTTGATAGAATTAACCAAAAAATATTTGAGTCTAGAGTTTTTTCTTTTTGGTTGTTTACGGTTGTGTTTGCTTTTGTGTGATGGTGGGGGGCTGACGCTGGCATTTAGTGTTTATTCTTTTTCTTGTGACCAATTTTTCTATACCTAAAATTTTTTCTTAGTGCTTTCACAAAACCTCAACAAAAGATGAGGGAATTAAATACAGAAATATATGAAAGGGTAATACATCAAAGCCAAATGTCGGTTATCCCAAGAATGGAAATTTGATTTAACATTTGAAAATGCAACGTATAGCTGGATAAAGGGAAAGTATATAATCATTTCAATAGACACGAAAGAAATATTTGACAGTTTCTCACCCATTCATGACAAGAACTCTCATCAAACTGAAGAATAAAAGAGAACGTCTCAATATGATGTAGGATACTACTTAAAAATGTTAGAACTACCACTGTACTAAATACTTTCTTCCCTAAACTTAAAAAAATAAGCAAATTCCTTCACTCCTTTCTTCAACATACTACAGGAAATTGTAGGAATAGAACCAAAAATGTTACTAGAAGCAATAAATAAGCTTGATAAGTTGTCAGATATGAATTAATATTATTTAAAATTCAAATGAGTATGTATGTCATAACAACAAATGTTTCAAAGAGGTGTGTGTGTGTGTGTGTGTGTGTGTGTGTGTTACTGTGGATCATACCCAGGGCTTTGTACATACAAGGTAAATGATCTACCCCTGAACTTCATCCCCAACTCCAAAAAGGAAAATTTAAAACATGAAATAACACACTAAGAATCGATTTAACTTTTTTTTTAAAAACCTCTATGACTAAAACATTAAAGAAGCCCTGATTGATTGGAGAGGTCTACCATGTTTATAGATTTGCAGAATCAAATAACATTAAGACACTAGTTCTCCCTAAAATAGAACATAGATTCAACATAATCCCAGTTGTCATGATTCCTTCAGGGGTTTATTTTTTTTCCCATTTGTGGTTCCAAGGATTGAACCTCAGGGAGCTCAACCACTGAGCCACACCCTCAATTCTTTTTACTTTTTATTTTAAGACAGAGTCTTGTTGCTTAGGGCTTCGCTAAATTGCTGAAGCTGGCTTTGAACTTGAGGTCCTCTTCCAGAAAGTGTTTTTATAGGAACTCATAAGTAGATATTTAACAGATAAAAGGCATTGCTCTTTCTTGCTTTTAAAGCACTTGGTCTATAGCAAGCAAACAGATTATTATAACAATGTGTGATGAGTGCTTTTAGAATTAGGAAAATATTTAGAAGGGGCACTCAATCCCTTTAGGGCATTCTTTTAGTTTAAATAATGTGCTATTTGGTCATGATCCTGATTTAGCTGAAGAGTTTCAGCATCTTCCATCTGCATAATGCTTGCAAGATTGGAATCTTAGATACCAACTATCCTTTCCTATTTTTTTTCCATTCCAGTGAATGGCAGCTCCTCTTCCAAGTTAGATTGTCATATGGTTTTTGGTGATGTGTCTAGATGTGAATGAGATATCTTAACTTATCTTCTTGAGATTAGTTGAGGTTTTTGAATCTGTGAGTTGATTTCCAGCAGATATTTTTAAATAGCCATTTTATCTTCAAATGTTGTTTCTGCTTATTATCTCTTTTTTCTTCATTCCCAGAGACCACAATAAAATGTCTGCTAAAACCCTCCCTGTCTACTCTAGATCACTTATGCTTTCTTCTGCATTTTCTATCCCTTTGTCTTTCCCTCTTCATTCTACATCATTTCTTCTGATTCACTAATTATTCCCTTAGCTCTGTCAATCATCCATTGAATTCTTTTTTTTTTTTTAAAGAGAGAGGGAGGGAGAGAGTGAGAGAGAAAGAATCAATTTTATTTATTTTTTCATCTGCCCTTTGGTTCTCCAACATTTAATTGTGCATATGGCACTGGGGTTTGAGTCCAGGTCCTTGCATACACCAGGCAAGTGCTCCAACTGCTGAGCGCTGCTCCAGCCCCATCCATTGAATTCTTAATTGTGGTCTTGGCACTTTTCCATTTGAATTATTTGGTTTCTTCTTGCATCTGATTCATCACATCTTAATAGTCTCTGATTCTCTGCTAGAAATTATTAGGAATGATTTTGATTTTCTTGAATATAGTTGATTTACAGTCTGTGATTCAAGGTTCCAGGATTTGGAGTGCTGGTCTATTTCTATTGCATTTATATCTGTATATACATCTATCTTGTCTTCTCCTATATATAATTAGATTTGGTTTTATATTGTGTTAGAAATGTATTTGTAGAAAACTTTGTGTCATCTTTCTCTAGAGAGTCTTTTCATATGTCTCAGGCATTTGTTAGCAATTACAAGATCATTCCAATGCAGTTTTCGTGTCTGGACCTTTTCTGGGTCACCCAGATGACTGGAAGCTAGAGTCATCTGTGAAGGGGCTGCTTAGCTTCCAGCTCACCTATCTTTAATGATGTAGCCCTTCTGGGTTTGAGATCAAAATGACTGCAGAGTTCCCAATAATGCCAAACTTTGGACTCTGAAGAGTTATTCCATAACTGTCTTGAAGATGTTAAAGGCAAAACTCAACCTCTGGGGTTTTTCTCCTGGATATGCAAGTATAGAGCAAAAATAACCTGAAATATTTGGCTTATGTCTTTGAACTTCCCTCTTTTTTGGATGTTAGTTTATTTATTTCTCACTTATTTGTTAGCTATTTAGTAATCTTTAAAAGATTTTTAAAAATTGTTGAGGGCCATGCAGGGCTTTAAGAGCAAAGATGGTGTCTGGCTGAGAGCCAAAGGGCAGTGGCAGTTGCTACAGGGTTTCTAACAGCTGAGCCAAAGGGCAGTGGCAGTTGCTACAGGGTTTCTCCTAAATGGCTACAGGGTTTCTCCTTAACGGCTGACATGTTCAACTGATCAGGCATTGGACGCTGTTTTCCGTTTGTCTGCCTGGTAACAGGCATCCTATTGGCCACTTGTGGTGTAGCTTTATGTTGATTGGCTATCAGAATGTATAAAAGACACTGTTGATCTCCTTCCAGAGAGATCTCCAGGAGAAAGAAGAGAAGAAAGAATAAAGCTTTGCATGCTGAACCCGCCTGTTTTCCTCTTTTATTGTTGCCTCGCTGGTCGAGAGCGACAAAAAATTACTTCCCCTTTATTACCAGTCAACAGCAATGATTTGAATGATCTGATTTTCCAATCTGATAGGGGAAACTGCAACAGGTGAAACCCAAGTTGGTCATCCATGTTTTGGCATTACCCCTGGATAAGAAAGTATATATACATTGATTACTGTTGGTTTGATAATGTTTCCCTCTCAACTGTATCTCTATATACTTCTAATAAAAAAATGATTTTCCAATCTGAAAAGTGGAAATCCAGTTCCACCATATTTTCTCTAAACTACATGCTGATTCCATTCACTTCTCTCCATTTCCCTAAGCACCATTGATTTTACCTAGACGCCTATAATAGTAACTTAATTTCCCTGTATTCTTGGTTGCCTCCTTGAACCCAGGGTTTTTCAATATCAGCACTATAGACATTTTGGGTAGGATAATTCTGTGTTGTAGTGGGTTCAGGGAGGGTGTCCTGTGCGCTATAGAATGTTAGCATCCTTCACCTCTACCCACTAGATGGGAATAGCACCCTTTTCCTTCCCTCCCCCGTTGTGACAATCAAAAGTCTTTCCTGGGAAAGGCATTACCCAGTATCCCCAGAGGGACAAAATCAGCCTCTACTAAGAACCACTGTTCTAATCCATCCATTACTCAGAGACAAAGGTAAAACTAAATGTACATGAAAGTTTCAATACCCCAGCACGCGTTGAGGTTATAAAAGATAGAATGTTAATTTCAACTAATGGTAATTTGAATTGACAAGGCTATATTACAAAATGTTCTGAAACACTATACTGTCTAATTTTTCAGGATAAGAAACTATATTACGTGTTTGTGTGTGTGTGTGTGTGTGTGTGTGTGTGTGTGTTGTAAGCTGTCATCATTGAATGTCCTTTACTGGCTCTGAGGAAATTATTCAAATCCCGTATAAAGTCATTCAAAGCCTTCTCTAAGACAGCTTCTGTAGTGACATCTCACAACGGTTTTCTACTCCGACTCTGCACTGCAGCCGTATTGGCCTTTCTTTTCCTCAAAACTTTTTAGAGCTTTGCCCATAGAATTCCCTTTGCCTGGAATGCTTTTATTCTTGCCCTCTTGTTTTTTCATCCTGCAGCTCTCAGTTTGATTGGCATTTCTTCAAATGAATGAATGAATGAAGCAATTTCAATTCTATGTTCACTACTACCTTTAGATGACACATCTTATTCAATACCCTATTAAAAACAAACTATAAAGTCAAAACAAACAAACCCACAACCCATCAAGTATCTTATCATCCTTTTTACCAAGGCCACCTATGACTTTCTCCTGACTTGCTGGACCTCAGAAGGTACAGGATACGGTACAGAGGTACAGCAAACACCCACTGGCCAATCCTCAACTTTCTCTGCTCATCTTCTTTTCCCTAACAGTGTCCCTGAGATGGTTCCACAGCCTGTGCTTTACGACCAAGCTGATGGTTTCTGAAGAGACTGAAGTCAAAACCAAGTTTTTCTCTTCTCTTCCTTTTATGTTTTCCTCTACCTTTTCTCCATATTCCTACAAACTACAGTTTTAGAGCATACAATGAAATTATACAGATCATGTTCCTCAAAGGTAAATATATTAAGTTGTTTCACTTTGTGTTTTTTAAATAAAATATTAATTTGACTTCAAATTTCTTTCATATTTAGGTTTGGAAGGATACATGATAGGATATCTGTTTAGCTCATTTTTTCCAATTTTAGCATAATGATTCCTCTACCCTAAGGTAGAGGTTAGTTTAACTCTTCAAATCTCAATTAAAAGAATTCTGGTAAGCTTTATCCAAATCACCAGACATTTACACTGACCAACTTCTTCATGGAGGTTAAACTGTGTGCAGATACTGAATATGGAAATAAGGCAAAAAAAAAATGATCACTCACGATATTTTTTTTACTAGTCTTGCTCTAAATAATATTGTAAAAGCTAGAATGTTAATTTCAACAAAAGAGAGTTTGAATTGACAGACTGTAATGGAAAATATTTTGAAAATGTGTACTGTCTTTTTGAATGTACAGTTTATCTTCATTATTTATATCAGACTATGAGAAACAGATGCAAGATGTCTGTAGTTTTCTCTGGGGAGAAATAAGTAATACTAATGAAATACAGATTATGCTTAAACAGATAATCAAAAAATTAAAATTTATGGCACTGAACAACTCTTGGCATAAAAATGATCTACTTGAAGCTTTGGAAGACCACATGCACCTGAGAAGAAATATCAGATGCTCCAAAATGAGGAAAGGGGTACTTGAACTGTACACTCCTGAAATACTAAAATGAGGCCTTAGGAAAATCCCAAAATACAAATAAGTCTAATCCTTGTTTTCTCAATATGAATAATGCATGTAGCATTAAATAGGATTCAATGAGAGGAACATCTGGGAAATTATGGTTCACTGATGAAAGAATAAGTCAGCTCCTACAAAGAATAGTGCACATGGCAAACAAATATTTTATACAATTTTTCAGGATAAGAAACAATAATAAAACTGGCAGAGGAGCGGGAGTGTGGTGCAATGGGAAAGATCGTTGTAGGGGAAACAGGAGCTGTGTCTTCAAATATTTGTTCTGGTTGTGTAATCTTGGAAAAGTCACTTACTTTTCTTCAGATTGGTAAATTATCTTTTATAGCAGTTTTAGTTCCAAGTAACATTGAGTGGAAAACACAGAGTTCCTATGTTTAGCTTCCAAGACATACATACCTTCCCCCATTCTCAATATACTACACCACAAGAGTAGATTTGCTAAATCAATGAATCTATGTTGATATATCATTATCACCCAAAGTCCACAGTTTACACTAGGAGTCACTCTTGGTGTTGCACATTCTGTGGGGTTTGATTCTGTGGGCATGGCATTTTTCCCACCATTGTAGTATTTTACAGAGTAGTTTTGAGTTCCCCCAGATCCTCTCTGCTCAACTTATTTATTCCTCTCTTTTTTGCCCTGAAGTTTGATCTGTGTGAAATTAATACAGTTGCCTCAGTTTTCTTTTGATTGTTGTTAGCAGGATATATCTTTCTCTACCCATTAATTTTAAATCCACTTGTCTTTGTATTTAAAGTGGGTTTCTTATAGACAGCAAATAGTTGGGTCTTATTTTCTGATTCACTTTTTTTTTTTTTTAAAGAGAGAGGGACAGTGAGAGAGACAGAGAAAGAGAGAAACAACTTTATTTAGTTTTTCACATGGCCTTAGTTGCTCCAACACTCAGTTATGTACGTGGTGCTGGGGTTTGAACCCGGGTCCTTGTACTTGCCACGCAAGCGCCGAAACCGCAGAGCCACCGCTCCAGCCCCCTGATCCACTCTTACAATCTCTTTTAATTGGTCTGTTGAGGTTGCTGAGTTTTAAAGTGAGTATTGACATAGTTAAAATAATAGCAACCATGTTTATTACTGTTTTCTATTTCCATTGTTATTTGTTCCTTTTTTTTGTCATCCACAGATTTTCTTTTATGGGTTTAATCAAACATTTTGTATGTGTACTAGTCAGCCTTTTGTTAGTATGATGAAACACTTGTCCCACCATCTTATGTGAGGATGAGTGACAGGAATGAATGCATCAAAGGCTGTTGGCTTTGCAAGGTGCGGGAGGGGGGGATTCATAAGATTAAGATTCACTCAGGGTTTTCAATGGAACAAAGGGACAAGAAAGAAAATAATGATCTCACCGGAGATCCGAAGATCCTGGATCAAGAGAATGAAGGAGATATGGGAATGGGGGATTTATACTGACATTAGCTGTTGAAAAGTGTGCTTTTTACAAACTGCATATTTGGACCCTGACATATAAAGGTGAAATATTGGTCCACCAATTTATAAAAGACCCCAGAAGACAAAGAAATATGCTCCTAATTATTATGCAGTAGAGAAAAGACATGGAGATGATGTGACATCCAAGTGATGGGGGCCCTGGATATTTTTCAACAGAAACCTTGATGCTCTCCAACACACTGAGTGTCTATTCTTTTCTAAGAGGAACTGCCTGCCTTTCTGTTCATTATTTTCCCCAATTATTTCAGAAAATAAATTAATCACCTTCATGGATTATATTATATCCTTCATGATTTCAACAAAGCATCAACTCCATTGGAGAAAACTTCTGTCTACAAACCCAAACAGAACAAGAATTCCTTTTCTATCCAATAACCTTGTTCATATCTCTACCAGGTCCCTTATCACTCTGGATGGTGACAGGTCCCAAGCTTTTGATTTTCGAGCATGGAATTCTGGGCAGAAGATTTGAAGACATTAGTGATACCCATCAATACTATTGAGTTTACTGGGAAGTTGTTCAGCTTCCTCTTGCTATTTGAAAGAGACATTTAACTCCTGATTTGCAAACTTTTTAAGCTTATCAGAGAATGCATACCTTCTTAAAGACTGGCTGTGGGGCTCCGGCTTAACATTACTTATCTCTATAGCATTCTGCAGTACACCATAGTGCATGAGCTACTCAATCCTTGTTTGGTCTCATAGTATATATGTTCTACTTTTTATTAAGTAAACTTTTCTAAGACAGCAAACTCTGGCACTTGCCTATGGCAGATGCATAGTACCACAGAGTGTCACTTTACAGTGGCTGAGAACCACTGCTCTATCAAAATGGTCAAGTATTCTTTTCTACTGTCGACTAGGATTAAAGGAATGACTGATTTTAACTGAGAATAATAAACTAGAAATATTAAGTCTGCATATTACAAATGGAGAAATTTAAGAGACTTCTTAAAATGGAGCCATTCCTTAAAACTTGACTGTTTAACATTTTAAAGCACACAGTTCTTTGACCTAAACTACCAATCATTTTCGGAACTTTCGTATAAAGGTTTTGCACACTTGCCTGCATTTCCTTCTTTCATCATGACCTCCCCTCTGTCTTTCATTTGACACAAGCATTTCTCTGTTCTTCCCTAAGAATTTGGTACTTATCAGAAGGTTTCATAAACCCCAGCATGAGAAACTTCAAAAAAGAAACCTTTTGTTTGAAAGGTGAGGAATGTGTTTTACAGGGTCTACCCAGGAGAGTTCAGTATTGTAAAGCCTATTGTGGCACCTAAATAATTAATGTATAGCCAGTGTATGTGTGAAACTATTGCCTTAAACTCGCACAATGACTGGTTTGTCATCAAATTAGTAGGATAAATAATTTGTGCTAAAATGAGGCGCTAACACCATTGAAACCGATGAGGACTTGTTCATTAATTGTAAGCAATTGAATGAAACACAATTGCCAAAATGTGAGCTATCCAATGGCATAAACAGTGTGTTTCTTCTAGAGCTACATGGAAGAATCGATGAAGATTCTGGAAATTCTCAGCTGATGCAATAACCAATTGAGCCAAGTGTATGTAAAACAGATGGCTAAAAGCATGTGGAGGAAAGGATGGATGTTTCTGAAATGACTAGAATCAAGAAAATGAGAGCAAAAAATTGGGGCAGGGGAGTAGAGAAAAACAGAGCTATTTTTGTTTTCAAATTGTGGTAATGATTCTTGAACTTCGGTTCATATAAAATCACCAAAATAATTCAAGAAAACATGATTTAATCGGTCAAGGGTGGGACCCATGAGTATTCTTTTTCAACAAACACTGCAAGTGATTGTGATGCAAGTGTTGTGGACCAAATTTCGAGAAGCAGTGGTTGGTGTGATTTGATGCATTTGTCTACCCTGGGGGCACTTGTATAGCTCCAGTGACAGGCTTGGTAACTTGGCTCAATAGCTATAATTATCATACTCTTCTCCGCAGGGTGCTTTGTGCCTAGCTCAGTGGCAAGGAATGGTCACTAAGGCAGATGGGGCTTTGACTAGGTAGAAAGTCATTTTCAGCCTCTCACTGTTCACTTCTCTTAGCACATTCTCTCTACATAGCTCCTTTTTAAACATTTTAACATATAATCTATTGACATGCTGGTGGGGGCTATGATGAAAAGATGTCAAAGAAAGCTATCAAAACCAAGAGACTGTTTAATATGCAATGAAACCATCAGTGCTCGCGTGGTGAAACAGGCAGGAAAGAGTTGTGATGCCTGCTTTATGTTTTGTTCCCCTACAATCCGACAGGCCTGACCTCATTTTCTGGCCTAGTCTCTTTCTGAGAATGGTTTCCTGTTGTTAGAACAGACTGCATCCCAGCCTAGTGGAGGAAGCAACATCATTCAGGTCTGTAAGTGTTATATAAAGCATACTAGATGAATATGTAAAGTCACCAATTTAGGGTGGATTAATCCAGGGGAACACTGGTGAAGAGTTGCTGTTTTAAGCTGAGCTTGAATTCAGTGAAATTCAGCTAAACCAAAAGTGTTGAAGTGGAGGTGAGGGGGAAGATTTTCATGGACAGCAAGCAGATGTATAGGGAGGATGACTCCAAGGAAGAAAGCCTGGCCTGTAAGGAAAACTAAAAAACCCAAGTAAGGCTGGATCCCTAGAGTGATTAGAGATAGGCTATATAAGAGGCAATTTTAGATGGTAGAGAACTTTTCATGACTGAAATTTTAAGCAGAGTGACTGAACATTTAGTAAATATTGTAAATGAACACATTTTTGAAATATATCAGGATAGAAATTATCTCAGAGTTTGTAGATTTCTTAGAACTTTGATATAGCAGACTTTATTAATTTTCTATGTCCCTCTTCTTACATGCCTATAGAACTCTAGTTCTTTCAAGCCAGCAACATACTCATCCCCAAGAAATGAATTAAAATAAATCTAATACTGTTGTGACTATTTTCTTTCTGTTTGCCAGCAACTTATCATCCCAGCCTCTCTTATATCTACAGATAGCCTCTACGTAGCTCCTAGCTGGTCAAACAGAGGTAAAGGAAGGTTGCTGGGGCTTGTATTAGCTTGGTACTGCTGCTGTAACAAATTACCCTACATTTAATGACTTAAAATACTAACATATTCTCTTATAGTTCTGGAAGAACTTCAGGTGGAAGTCTGAAAAGAGTCTCATTGGGCTAAATTGGAGGTGGGCACTGTTGTTCTTTCGGGACACAAAGAATCCGTTTCTTTGTTCTTTCCAGTTTCTACAGGCCACCTGCATTCTTGCTTCATGATTTCATCCTCATATCAAGACAACTTCCTGGTTTAAGCATTATATCTCCCACTGACATGTCAAATCTCCTCTGGTCTTTCTCTTATCAGAACACTCCTGATTATATTTAGAGCTCTTGAGGTAATCTAGAATAGACTCCCCATCTCAAAATCATGCCTAATCACTTCTGAAGAGTCCTTTGTCCATATAAGGAAACATTCACAGGTTCTGGAAACTATGACAAGGACTTGGTGGCCATTACTTAGTCTACACTAGTCCTCTGGGTACTTTTTACTTTCTGATCAACAGAGAATCTTCTTTTCAGTCTTCACCTTAGCAATTTTTGGAAGATACCAATGACTGGAGCTATTATAGTCATTTCTATAACTTGTAAATAATATTTAAGGATGAAAATCCTACACACTACAAACAGAAAGAGCCCAAGTTATTGACAGCAATGTGGAGTTGCTACACAAAATCTTGGAGAATGTGCCTTGGAACTTGTGACTGAACACAACTTCACTGCTCCAATTGACATATGAAGGTCAGTGCTATTTGCAGTCAGGAAAATTTTATGGTCATATTCTTTTAATCCTTAGAAATGAGCAGAATTAGAAGAGTATGAAACTTCTGGTTCAGCCTCTTTATTCTGAAGACTCAAGGCTCAGAAAGGTAAGGTATTCAAAGTCAATAAGTTCACACGTGAAAGTACAATATCATCTCCTGGTCCTCAGTTTAATAACATCCCTCCACCTTGTGAAGACTTGGGTCACTTGAAAGATGGCTTTGAGTTTAAAAAAAAAAAAGAAAGAATGCCAAGCACAAGCATGTCAAATGTTCCCTAAAACAAAGGCTTTAACCAGGTTTCAACCTCTTCCAACATAATAAAATTTAATAGGGAAAGCTTGTGACATTAAGAGGCAGCGTTTATATTTAAAAGGCTAGAACCGTGACATATTAAAGGATGTTGGCAACAGAATCCAAGAGTAACTGATGGTTGTTATTACGCAAGAACAAAGAAGTTGATTCTCTGGAACTAAAGGTGTTCCGGTGTTATTGTTGCTGGTGAGGAGCAGACACCTGGCTTTCTCTTTTCCCTTAGGACAGCTTTATCCAAATAAAGCCTGGTGTGTTTCATCACCCATAATGGAAAGTGCCTGTCACTCCTTGAACATCATCATATGGTTGGTGGCCGGTGGATAATGGACCACTGAGTGTCAAGGTGACTGGCTTTCAATGCACACAAAACTAAAAATTATAGACCTGTCATTCCAGAGGCAGGCCACAATTAGCTGTCTATGCAACTTGAAATTTCCATTTTGCCAGCTGAGTAATCATTTGACTGGAGTTTCTCTTTTTGGAAGCATTTCCAAGCCTTTTGTGTGCGAGTCTTTCAAAATGTGGATCCTAAAGTAAATAAACAGTGCACTTAATCAGATGTATTCTTGTTAGAAACACCCCTTCCTAAACACACGAGCAAACCCCAATGTTGTTATAATAATAACAACAATTGTGTGACAGAACAATATAAACCTTGGGTATTTTGTTTAGGAATGGTAAAAGTTCAGGCTGAAAAGAAAGAATTACATTTTAACACTTGGAGTCCTGGGGTCAGAAAGAAAAACAGATTTTGGCACTGAGATCACTTGATTAGGTAATCAGTGAAAATAAAATCAGTACAAAGAGTCAGAATTTGGGAATTCTAATCTTAGAAACATTTGTTGATTCGAGACTATTGTTTAGATTTGGGCTCTAATTCCACACCTGAGTTCTGCTTTTCTGATTCTTAGTCTTTTAGAGGTAGAGGAAATAATGTCAAAGGAGGCCCTCCTGGAAAACTGTATTGTGATTTCCCTCCTAAGCACAGTAAACCAGGAGTCTGCAATCTCAGATCAGTCTAACGCGTATAAATGAACATGGATCACCTCAGCCTGCTTCCTTCCCTGCCTCCAGCCCACATTTTCTCTCTCTTTCCCTCTCACTTGGATGAAATATGCCTAAATTTAAATTACCAAACCACAAAGATGTGAGAGAAGTTGACAATCAATACAAATTAAGGGAAAGACCAGAAGTGTTTCAGTGAGATTCTCCCTATCAGTCTAGGCAACCTCATGACTTTATTTAACTTTCCATCATGGTTTTGATTACTGTGAATGTTAGGCAGGGTTACACAGAAGAGAAAAGATTTGCTTGGTGCAGAAAAAGAACTGAATTTGTATTGTATTGAAATAGGTCCTAACTAGGCTGTTCATGGTGAAATATTGACTATTCTATTGTTTTGAATGACCAAGTGTCATATTTTACTGAGAATTGATTTCTGAGTCTCAGTCAAGGAGTGATTGAATTCGCAATGAGAGTCATTCTGTTGTGTGACTCAGATTATGCAAGGATCATTTTGAACAGCAACCAAGATATAACCCAGGATTTGATGCATGCTTCTCTAATTTCTAATTTTTATGGTGAATTCAGTTTTTTTAAACCAAAAAGTCTTTTTTAAAAAAGTACCTATTTAGAAACAAAATGGGGGAGCTCAATCAATGACTATAGGAGGTTTGATTGTTTTGTAAGAATCCCAACCCAGTAATTGGTTAATATTGTCTTCCATTTAGAAAAACAGTAAGGCTTTGCTATTGATTTTCTAATAGTTGTCATGCACAGGAGTGCGCACACACACACACACACACACATACACACATACACTGGGCTTTTCAAAATCATGATAAAATCTCCTTAATTCCAAAAGTATCCATTTAAGAAATAAGAACTGTGAAGATAAGCAAAGGTTATTTTCTCTAAAGGAAAACACGTTCAAATGAACAGAAGTAGCAAATGTGGATTTAATTAGGTGGAATCAGATGGGTATTAATTATTCACTTTTCCAGGTTGAAAATGGTATTGTTGCTAAAGAAAAAAAAAAGAAAAGAAAAGAAGGCATAATATTAGCTTCTTTCCTGCCCTCTCTGTTGAGGATGCTCTGGGGGTGATCTGGCTGAAGATGTGACTGCAGGAGGAAAGAATGAAAATGTGTACTTGCCTTCACAACTGGGGGTAGACTGTCTTTGGAAAGTGTAGTATCCTCCATTGAAATAAGATGTTATTGACTACCTGCTTTGAGACATAAAAACCCAGTGTTTGGAATACATACATACATACATACATCGCTTGTTTGTTTTGCTCTCTCTAATGTTTTCAAAATAGCTAAATAAAATTTGTCCTCATTTTCAGAACTCCGTATATTCTAGATTTGGGCATAATCACCCAAAGTGACCCATAATTCAAATTGATGATTATCACACATGGGTTATGTTGGTTTATTTTTACAAGTCTCTAAAAAGTATTTGTTACAAGTTACACAGGTAAGATCGCATGAGGGGTCTAGTGTCTACAAATGAAAAGTTCTTAAAACCCCTGCGGGAAATGATCAGCACTTACTTCAGTGCTTGTTAGCTCCAAGTGGCAGAGTGGAGTCAGAATGAACCCAGGGATAAGATTTAGCAGATTTGGATTCTAGTCCTGACACAGATGGTGACAAGTGTTACCCTTATTCTCAATAATGGGCAGAATGGTGTGTGAATGTGTGTGTATATGTGTGTGTGTGTGTGTGTGTGTATGTGTGTGTGAGGAGTGGAGTGAAAGCATGTGGGACTGGATGGAATAGAGACAGAAAACTCACAAACCTGCATAGAGTTCCTGAGAAATAAAATGACTCCTATCATGTCTATATGCTAATCACACCTGTATCCTACACACTTTTAATTCTTTAGGTAACCTCATGTTAATTGCCTTTCATAGCTGAGAAAACCAATATCCAAGAAGACAAAGTGACTTGACCCAAAATGGACAGTTTGTCAATAGCTAGGCTAGAATCAGGCTCTAAAGTTTCTGATTTTCTCGTGTAAGGTATATTTTTTCCCCTAAACAACTTGTTTTAATCATGGGGTTCTGAAAATAAGCAATCTTTTCAAAGTAGCTCTGCTTCCCCGCAGGTTGTTTCAAATAGCTCTCTTCAAAGTCAAGGGAACTATCCCATCTAAACAAGTCCATCATCCATTTTGAGCCAGTATAAAAATTATGATTTATTTATTTATTTATTTTTTTTAAAGAGAGAGGGACAGTGAGAGAGACAGAGAAAGAGAGAAACAACTTTATTTAGTTTTTCACATGGCCTTAGTTGCTCCAACACTTAGTTGTGTATGTGGTGCTGGGGTTTGAACCCGTGTCCTTGTGCTTGCCAGGCAAGCACCGAAACCGCTGAGCCACCGCTCCAGCCCTATGATTTATTTATATGTTAACCAAACTCTCATTTAAATTTCATGACTATACAGGAAAAGAATTGTAGATATACGGGAAAGAATTTAAATGTGTTTCTCAGTGGAGGTATGTATGAAAAAGAAAATGGAAATAAAAAACACTGAATCAACTTCTGTAACAACTGCCGGTAAAATTCTTTGATAAAGCAGAAAACAGCTTGAAGAAATGTATAAACATAGAGATGTGGTAGAAGTTTGCCTTAAACTTGAATCAGCTGACATGATTTTTTAAAAGTAACATTTCAATTGATCAAAGTCCCAGGGTCACTTAACAGTCTCCCTTCCCTTTCAGAGAAGTTTAAACTGGATTACAGTTTCCTTAAAATGTTTGTGAAAATACTGCACATCACAATTGGTAAATATTTCGTTTCTACTAAATAAAACAGAATTTTAGCTTTTAAGAAAAATTCTAATATAACTTTAAACATGTTGTTATATTCAATTGTAAAAAGTTGAGTCAGAAACAAAATAAATGCTATGGAAAGATTATTTATAGACAAATATAATGAATAAATCAAACTACGAATTATCACAAGCCCAATAATGCATCCTACTTATCTTCCAAATCTCAGTTTATTACCATTTTGTAGCAGACTTTCTTCATATTGCAACTCTATGGTGGTGTTTTTTTTCTGGGGGAGATCACCTTTTCAATAGGAATAAAGGCTACCCAAGTTTTATGTCTTAAACATTTTTTCCAGATCACCATAATTATGCATTACTATAAACTCTCTTCAAATCATATGTAGGTAAAGACTGACCATTTAAAGAATGTATTAATCTTTAAGATTATGGGTAGGTTTATATCCCACTCTAAAATGATCATAAATAATATAGTGACTGCTAAGCCAGGTTAACATTCAAAACAGAGTTTTGTGGTGCATCTTAAATACCCACGTTTTCAGGCTCACAGTTCAAAATTAAAAAGTCATGTAGTTTATCCTCCCTCTCCCACCGCATCCCCCAAATTCGTCTAGCTGCTTTGTGAGAGTTTTTTCTTTCCATAAAAATTAATCGGTCACATCATGTGCATGTTATCTGTCACTTTATCTGAACTGCATGTGCATTATACCTTGAACAGATTCCCCAAACTGGAGAACGAAAATGTTCCCCTTCTGCGTATTCTGAGACTTGTGTGAGTGCTCTAATATTTTTGTTTCTGTGCGAGGCCGCTGCTAAGGCGGCCGGGATCCCTGAATGCTGACAGCCTCCATTAGCATTAATGCAGGTCTCTTATCTCCCCCGCTCGGCTCCGCTCCCCTCGCTCTTTCTTGTCTGATGGTTCACTGACACCGTTGACAAGGCTGACACCGCCAATCAGCTTCGGCTCAGCAAGGTCACTGTGCAGACTTGACTCGTGATTGGCTGCTGCGCTTCAGCGTGTTATTACTGTCTGATTTGATCGGAGGCAGGGGGTGGTCTCCAATCAAACAGAGAAAAGGTCCTAGAGAAGGTAATTAAATCCTGTCAGAGGCAATTATCGGTTCCAGGGCCATGACTCTGGCCCTGAATGCAGATGATCTGAAACTGTATTCTTGCAGAAATTCAAGAGGGCTCCTGGCATGGTGCAGCTAGGCATAAAAGAAGCAGGCTCTCTGCAAACAATGCGGCTATTTTGAACCTTTCTGTCCCCCCGCCCCTTTTACCCGAAGACTTCTGTTTTCACTGATCAAAAATATTCCTTTTCAGGCCACATTCTAATTAATTTAATAGACAAGGTTTTCCTTTATTGCACATAAATAATGACAAGTTTTACCAAAGAACTTCTGCCCCCAAACACGGGCTGTGACAAATAGCCTTTATCAAGGCAAACCAAAGCATTTAATGGAGGGACACCATGCTGGAGTTCAGACCGAGGGAGAAAGCAAATTTAAAGGCTCTCTAAGGTGAACGTGCAGCCGGAAGAGGATGGTGCCCTCTCTGTTTATGCCTGCACATGAGCATGATGGAGTTGGCAGCTGTGACAGTCCTGAAGTTTCTCCAAGGTAATCTAGGGATGGCAGTGTGTGCTTAACTGCTACATTTTTGTTTGTTTTTTAAGGACAGGGAAAGGCTGCAGCAGATTTTAGCATGAAAGGAATATGCCTCCCCCCAAATAGTTAGAGAGTTACATTTTTAAATTGAGGCCTAGAAAAATAAATACAGAAAGAAACAAATGCAGCATTTTTGTGGGGGAAGAGAAAGCGAAGACAGACTCCACAGGCACACGTTTGCTTTACACAAGTAGAAGACTTCAGTTTTGCTTCTTGTGTGGTTTCCCTTCATCTGCTGTTAAATAAGCTTTATGTGGGGATTTGGACCCAAGACCCAGCACTAAACCCAGGACTAAACATCTTTCCAGATCCTGAATAATATCCATTGTTCTCAATAGCACTAATCAGTTTAAC
>PVKS010023696.1:0-32039 GCA_004027875.1 Aplodontia rufa | reverse complement strand
AAAAAGGAAATACTTGGGCATTAACCTTACAAAATATGTTAAGAACTTCTACAAAGAAAACTATCAAACAGTAAAAAAAGAAATTACAGAAGACCTGAGTAGATGGAAAAACATTCCATGCTCATGGTTAGGCAGAATCAATATAATAAAGATGGCCATTCTACTCAGAGCCCTTTACAGATTCAATGCAATCCCCATCAAGATACCTATGGCATTCTTCACAGATATAGAAAAAGCAATGCTCAAGTTCATATGGAATAACAGGAGACCCAGACTAGCCAAAACATTACTTTATAGAAAGGAAGAAGGAGGGGGTATCTCAATCCCTGAACTAAAATTATACTCCAGAGCCATAGTAGCAAAAACAGCATGGTATTGGTATCAAAACAGAACCAAAGATCAGTGGAACAGATAGAAGATCTTGAGGTAAACCCCCATATATTTAACTATTTGATACTTGATAAAAGGGGCCAAAGCATAGTGTGGAAGAAATATAGCTTGTTCAACAAATGGTGTTGGACAAACTGGACAGCCATTTGTAGACAACTGAAGCTGGATCCTTATCTTTCGCCCTGCACAAAAATTAAATCAAAATGGGTCAAAGATCTGAATATTAAGCCAACAACTTTAATCTTACTAGAAAAAGAAGGAGAGTCAACACCACAGCATATAGGAGTTGGCAGCTACTTCCTTAACAAAACTCCCATGGCTCAAGCTGTAAAATCAAGAATAAATGAATGGGATGCAATTAAACTAAAAAGTTTTTGCACAGCTAAAGATCTAGTCAAGAACATCAAGAGAAACCCTACAGAATGGGACAAAACCTTTGCCTGCTACACCTCGGACAGAGGGCTAATATCCAGAATATACAGGGAACTAAAGAAACTAAACTCCAAACTCACAAATAATCCAATCGATAAATGGGCTAAAGAATTTAGAAGAAACGTCTCACCAGAGGAAGTCCAGAAAGCCCATAAATATATAGAAAATGCTCTACATCATTAGCTATAAGGGAAATGCAAATCAAAACTTCAATGAGATACCATCTCACTCCTGTTAGAGTGGCAAAAATGAAAATTTCTAACAATAACAGATGCTGGAGGTGCTGTGGGAAAAGGGGAACACTGTTACTACACTGCTGGTGCGACTGCATACTGGTTCAGCCACTATGGAAAGCAGTGTGGAGAATCCTCAAAAAATTAAGGATGGAATCACCTTATGATGCAGCTATCCCACTCCTGGTTATTTTCCCAAAAGAGTTAGAATCAGCATATTATAGCGATGTGGCTTCATAAATGTTTGTAGCAGCTCAATTTACTATAGCTAGACTATGGAACCATCCCAGATGCCCCTCACTCGATGAGTGGATACAAAAACTTTGGTAATTATATACAATGGAATTCTATTCACCATTAGAGATGACGATATTATGGCTTTTGCAGCCAAATGGATGGAGATGGAAAGAATTATGCTCAGTGAAGTATCTCAACCTCAGAGACTCAAGGGCCAAATGGTTTCTTTCATCTGTGGAAGCTAGAATACATGGGGAAGCAGTAGGTTAGACGGCTAAGCTAACAATAACTTCAAATTGTATGATTCTCAATGCAATAGGAGGGTGGCTCCCTAGCTTACTGGAGGCATAAGGAGGGGGATGGGAATGGGGAAAGGTGTATGAAGAACGTCTAGGAGACTGGAGAGTGGGAATATGGGGGAACCATCGCAGAAGCAGATCTCATTCCTCCAGGAGAAAACCCATTTAACGCCAAGAGTTTTTCTGGGGGAAACAGCAACAGGGGAAATCCAAGCTGGGCATCCATGATTTGGCATTACCCCTGGACAACTAAGTATATATACATTGGTTATTGATGGTTTGATAATGTTTCCCCCTCAATTGTATCTCTATATACATCTAATAAAAAAACAAACAAAAAATGTTCTTGCCAATAAACTATTCTTCATTTTAGAATTTTCATTGTACATTCTGATTTTTAAACTTGATGGTTTTTAATGGAGCTTTATAAATTTGCCTAAAGATGACATGAAATATCACTAGACCTCTTCCTAAATAGCTACTTATCACTTAAACAGGCACCATTTTTGTTGAAACCCAGGAACATGTTACCCAATTTGAATCGAGCCAATGCTTAAACTGGGGTCGTAAGATTTTTCTGTTCTCTATCTGCTCTATAATTTAACTGAGTGGGAATATTATCACTTATTGCTGAGAGGTTAGTTGCTAAAGATATTGGCTGTTTTGCTTAGCCTAGCCTTCATATACTTTTTGATGTGGTGACATAAATAAATCTATTAAAAATTTTCTTATTCTTGTCAGTTCATGATCAACTATCTTTCAACCAAATCTTAGCCCTTGTTGAAACCTTTTTTGTTGATAAGTCCTTAAGCTCGGAGAAGTAGCTCTCTATGATTACAAATTCTATTCTTCCAGACTTTTACATCTTTAGGCTTCCCTATCTTCTTTTTATTATGATCTCTACTCCATCTTCATTGTACAGTTCTACGAGTCGGCATGTGCATCTACCTGGTAACTACAACTGTAGTCAAGAGACAGACTGCTCTGTCCCTCAAGACAATCCCTTGTGCCCTTTGAAGTCCAGTCTCCCCTGCCCCTGGCAGCCTCGGATCTCCTCTCACTGTAGATAAATTTCATTTGCTTTCGTATAATTTTATTTCAGTTGAATCATAGATATATAGTCTTTTTGTTTGTTTACCTTCTTCCCATCAGCATACTCGTTTTGTGATTTGAGTATGTATAAGTAATTCATTCCTTTTTATTGCCATATGTTAATCTATTTACGTATATACCCTGGTGTTTTTTTTTTAATTTTTTTTTATTTTTGAACAACCATACAAGTTTTTAACAAAATAATATAAAATGTGTATAGATTCTGGATATTACAATTACCCCCAGGAGTGCCCCCCCCCAATTACCCACCCTTATCCCTCCCTTCCCCTTCCCACAATATCTCTAAAAAAGGATTATGTTGTATAGCATTACATCTTATCTGGATTTAACACGTGATAATAGACCAACTTTCTCACTGTCCCTGGTATTTTTTAATCCCCAAATAAGCATTTTTCTGAGTCACTATGCACTCAACCACTGAGTCACATCCCAATTAGATTTTATTTTTTATTTGGAGACAGTCTCACTAAGTTGCTTAAGGCCTTGCTAAGTTGCTGAGGCTGGCTTTGAACTTGTTATCTTCCTGCCTCAGTCTCCCAACCTGCTTGGAATCTAACCTTATAATTACTGAAAGAGAGCTTCTTTCTTTTCAATAAGATAACTTCTATCTGATGATTCTATTTTTTTCTCTCTCCTTTTGGTTGTTCTGGGGGTAAAATCCAGCTCCTCACTTGTGGTAGGCAAGTGCTCTATTACTAAGCCACATCCCCATCAGTGCCTTTGTTTCTCTTAGTGCTATATTATTTTTGCTCTTACTCAGGCAAAGTAAGATCCTAACGCATCCACTTGATTTTCAAGTTCCGTTTTGTGCCCTTTTTCATTCTCTTTATCGATCCCTCTCTGTTCAATCTCTTCCCAGCTGTCATATTTGTTTAGGAAGGCATAGCTCTCCTGACTTTATGTTCTGCAAAAGAAACTTCCAGTCCCTCCATTTGTCACTGGAATAAGTACTAGCAGTCAGTACCAATTACTGAGTAACTTGTTCATGTCAGCAATATCATGTTCTTTTTTTTTTTTTTTAAGAGAGAAGGACAGTGAGAGAGAGAGAGAAAGAGAGAGAGAGAGAATCAATTTTTATTGAGTTTTTCACATGGCTTTCATTGCTCTGACACTTAGTTGTGTACGTGGGTGCTGGGGTTTGAACCCGTGTATTTGTGCATGCCAGGGAAGCGCCATAACCACTGAGCCACCGCTCCAGCCCCCCAATATCACGTTCTTGATGTGTGATGACAATTGCTTATTAAGCTGTGACACAACATTTGGTATGTAAATTGCAAAAGCAGACATGAGAGATGGCCCAGTTTCCCCCTTGATTTGGAGCCTTGCCTCTTTTTTTTTCTATCTGTGTATTTCCCCTGCCACATCAGCCTCCCTGACCAACAAACCACCAGGCTTGGAGAGACAGATTAATACTATTCTTTGGATCAAGTATCTTCCAAAGGCCCCTGTGTCTCGACTTGGCCCTATGAGAAGGTAGTGGAAGCCTCTAAGAGGTGGAGCCTGTTGGGAAATTTTAGGTCATTGGGGGCATGCCCTCTAAGGGGATTGGGAGACACTAGTTTTCTCTCTTTTCATCTTTGGTATCTGTCCATGAGGTGAGTGGGATTCTCCCCACCTGCACCCCCTGCCACATGTTAGTATGCTTTCGTCATTGTGATAATATGTGAGAAAAACAACTTAAAGGAGGGAAGATTTATTCTGGCTTATGGTTTCAGAGTGTTCAATACATCATTAGCTGGCTTTGTTGCTTTGGACCTGTGGTGAGGCAAAACATCATAGTGGAAGGGCAAGGTGGAGCAAAGTTGCTCCCCTCATGATGGCTAGGAAACAGAGCAAAAGAGGGAGAGGCTGAAAACAATGGGGCAACAGTCATGAACTAAAATCTCCAAACTGTGAGCCAAAACCTTTCTTCTCTGTAAGTTTATTCTCTCAAGTATTTTGTTATAGTAATGGAAAGCTGATTAATATAATACTTCTCAGAGAATTATAGGGAAGGGTTTGCAACAACAACAGCAATCCTGACAGTGTCCTTGAAAACTTAAATAACTTCCAGCTCTTCCTGTTGCTATAACAAAATACAAGTTGTATAACAAAATTCAAGTTGTCTCTGACAACTTGACTCTACTTAATGAATTTTTGACTTTATTACAGTGTGAAACCATGTACAATTAACAGAAAAAATATTTTGAATTTTTATCATTTCCTGGGCTAATTGTACACTATACTATAATCTCTTATGGTAACTGGGAGTGGCAACAAATCACAGGCTCCTTTCAGTCATGAGATCATGAGTATAGAATCCTCTACACTGTCTCGAGTTGCCAGCATTTCTTAGATATAAGTATTCAATACATTACTTGAGTTATTCAATTCTTTACAATAAAATAGATTTTGTGTTAGAGGATTTTTCCTTGCTGAAGTGTTCTGAGCATATATAAGTGTTCTGAACTTGTTTAAGGCAGACTAGGCTAAGGTAATATGTTCAGTGGATTAGGTGTATTGGTGCATTTTTGACTTGCTGTATTTTCTACTTATGATGGATTAATTGGGATATAAGCACAATGTAAGTCAAGGAGCATCTATATCTCAGTCTGTGATTTATAAATAACAGAGGTTTATTTCTCAGATTGTTGGAGGATGGAGGCTTAGGATCAAGGCACTGGCAGGGTCTGTGTCTGATGAGGGCCTGGTCTCTCCACTTTCAAGAGGGTGTCTCATTGGTACATGCTTCAGAGGGGACAAAAGTTGTGTTTTCACATATTGGAAGGGGTGGCAGAGCACAGCAGGAGATAGACAGTACCCTCCAGCCCTTTTATAAGGCTCTAATCTCATCTAAGAGAATGAAGTCTTCATGGCCTGTTTCCTTCTAAAAGTCCCTCCTCTTTCAACTTTTGCATTTAGGGTTCATTCAACATCAAAGTTTTAGGAGGCATAAACATTCAAACCATAGCACAGTCATAAATTTTGTAACTTTTAAAGGGAAACACTTTTATCTGAATCAAATTTCAAGGAGACATGGCCTTCTTCCATTAACTATGTGAAACTCCATGTCAGCTTCTACTGGGGCGTTGCTGGGTCTCCAGGTGCTTTCTGATGCACATCAACTGAGTGGTGACCTTAGCTTCTATTTGAACTTTGGATTTTTTTCTCTTGAAAGACCAAACTCTTCTCTGTGGTAATTTGGAGGCTAGATTACTTGCCTCTGTAGCCCATGATTCTAGGGGAAGTGATCAGAAAGGGTGGTATGTTGTTATGTTTTGTCTGATTCTTGACCTTTCTAAAAATGACTGCATGAGAAGTTTGAGTTCAGGCCAGGATTGGCCAGTTTGCCAGTAGAGATGAGAGGTGATGTAAATTTATAATTTGTGTTAAAAAGATAGAAAAAGTGAGGCCCCCTTTGCATATGGCACGCAATCTAAAATGAGTGGGAGCTCAGAAGTTGTGGACCAACCAATTTCTTCTGCCCACCAAATAGCAAGAAAACAGATTATTGCTTCAGGATTCCTAGCAGGGAAGATCAGGTTATGGTGCTATGCAGTGTGTGGTTTCAGATGCCTGTGAGGCAGACGCTGTGAAAACAAGGGAAAGGGAGATGCTATAAACAGAAGCAAGAGAGGAAGGGAGAAAAGGGGCAGACTTAAAGTCTGTGAGAGAAGAGAGCAGAAGATGGGATTGGGGGCGGATTGTGTTGCTAACATAACCAATGATGGATGTGGAAATTATGTGACGTTTCAATACCTGATACAACTTTACAACTTGTTGTTTTCTTAAACTGTGTCAGCAGGAAATAGGGTAAGAACTGTGTATCTTCCAAACTCCAGCATCTAATTCAGAAGGGGCCACAGTGAAAATGAAAAAAAAAATAAAAACTAAAAAAACTCCAGAGCAGGTGTTGGCCAACTGTGGCCTTCAGACTAAATTAAAATAATAAAAATAAATAAATTTATTAATAAATCTGTGACAGGGCTGGAGCGGTGGCTCAGTGGTTAGGGTGCTTGCCTGGCATGTGTGAGGACCCAAGTTCAAACCTCAGCACCACATATGAAACTAAGCGTTGGAGCAGTAAAGGCCAGATGAGAACTAAATAAAGTTGTTTCTCTCTCTCTCTCTCTCTCACTGTCTCTCTCTCTTAAAAAAATCTGTAACATACCTCTTATGTTCTAGGAGTTAAGAATGATTTTTACAATTTTAAAGGTCTACAAATAGCAAAACAAAAAAGAAAAATATTCAACAGGCACTGTATATAGACTATAAAATCTAAGATGTTTATTTTATGGCCCTATAAAGGTTTGGCAATCCTTGTCCTTGAGGGCAAAGCCAATATCTTGAACAATGGCAAAATGTGTTGCTGCAAGTCAGCCACAAGGACAGTCAGAAGGACTAATCACAGAACTTAGTCCAGTGCTGCTTTGTGGTTTCTGTCCAGGAAGATTTGATAGTTGCCATGACTGGTTCCCCTTCGCATATGGGAGTGACTGTTGTGGCGATGCCATTCTTGCTCTTCATTGCTTATTAGGTGTTGGGGAACAGACAACTTGTCATTTGGTCATAGGACCAGAGATTGGGAATGCTCATCCAGATGTTATAGGAAGGGTAGTGCATCATCTGACATCGTGGATTCTGCTCCGGCTGCAGTGTCGGATAGAGCTCGGGGCTCCCTCCCTCAGGTATGGGCTGCTTGGGTTCTGTGTGTGGGAAAAAGGGTTTAGTGAACATGGATACTTGTTTGGCCAGATGGATTACAGAACACAATACTTCATTTTTTTCCTTCCATATATGGAAGCCTCTGTGATCTTTCTGGGCACAGACAGAGACTACTTTTCTTAGACTTTCTTGCAGCCAGGATCCCCCTGTGACTAAGTGAGACTACAGGATATGAATGGAGATGATGCCACATCTTTAAACTCACTAATTAAAGAGTGATGTTTGCTGCGGACTTGTCTTTCCTCCTTTCCACTGGTTGAAAAATGATAAAGTGTAGAGCAACCTGGACTTCGAAAGATCAGATCATGGGGTTTCCCTGCTAGCCCTGGTCTCTAACCTGCAGACTCATTCAGGAATGAGAAGTAAATGATTCCATTTAAGCCTTGGTATTTAGAGATCATTGTTATTTCAGCTCAGTTTATACCCTCAGTAATGCAATGTTAAAATCTTATTAATCTCAGATAAAAATCTCATATCCCAGATCAATGTAATTTTTATCTTTTAATCTCCAATAGCACTTTGCTCCTTTCTCATGGCACTTATTACACTGTTTATGGTCATTTTTATACCTTTTCTCTGAAACTAAATTCTGCACTCTTTGGAGGGTATGGAGGGAGGAAAACGCAATACATGCTTTATGTTGTGTGGTTTCATACACAGTGCTTGCAATTTAAAAGTTATTAAATAAATATTTGCTAATTAAATTGATTTTTAAATCATTTTCTAAATAATAAATGTGTATTCACTAGCTGAATGGATATAGGAAATATTGGGACAATGAATCTAAGCCAGAAATCTTTCAAATATTTCTATTTGGATCCTGACTTTGCCAATTACTAGCTGTGTGATCTTTGGTGAGAAACTTAATCTTTCTAAGCTTGTTTCCTTATCCAGAAAAGAGGCAAAACAACATCTATTTTACAGGGTGTTCTGATAATTAAACTCATGTATATATTTCATTTTAAAATTACCTCAAAGTAAATTATAGGCATAATTCTATCCATAGGTAGTTAAATATGTATAGAAGATAAGAACTCTTGTTAAATATAAACACGAAATCATTATCACAGTCTTCCAAATTGACAAAAAAATTTTAAGCCATCAAATATCTTCTCTGAATTCAGATTTCATATGTCACATTTTTAACAATTCATTTTGGGGAGGAAGGATTATAAATTGTATATAATGAAAAATTGCCAAACAGATCATTTACAAAAAAGCTCTTTTCAAATTTCAGTCCACAAAGTGAACACATTCCTTTGTGTTTGTGGAATAAAATATTCCACATCTCATTCTCTTAGTAACTTGGGTTATGACAATTCATCAAGATGTGCAGTAAGTTTTCTGTCAGAGATCACAACTGAGATTCAGTGCTGGAATCCCTACACATAGCTCTTTCTGTTTAAATAATTTAGCTGTTGCCTGCTGCATATGTGGATTCATCATTTCTTATCCTCTTTAAAGATGGTATTGTAGATATTGTTAACTCCCTGTGGCTCACTTCTGCTATGGGTAAGATTAACGTTTGAAATGATTATCCAGAGAATGGATTGCAGTTTGCACTTTTTAACCTTTGCGATGAACACTTCCCTTCCCCTCTGGGCAGATCCTGGGTCCCTACTTCAAGGATAGTTTATAGGTAGGGTATATAGGATACATTTGTGAGCTCCTCTTCCTAGGAGCTCACCACCTAGCCGGGGAGAAAACATACCCATAGAAAATGACATATAGCCAATAAAAGCATCATGGTAGCAACTGCAAAAGCAAGGGACAGAATTTGTAAGTTGTGATAGGGTGCATCACCCTGGAGAGATCAGAATCAGGTGGGTTTAATCAAAGAAAGCTTTTGGAATAGGTAATCTTGAATTCAGTTTGGAAGGAGCTATAGACACAAATTCGAGTTGAATGAAAAAGGCATCCTAGGTGAGAGGAAAGAAACATGAGTGGAAACGGAGTCATCAGTAGGGATTGAGTTTCAAATGAGTGGGGTTTGGATTAATGAGTTTTTATTGCATTGGTTTGCTGCTAATATAGAAGTGTGTATTAAGGAAAACATGAGCCATGAATGAATATGACTTATGCAAATTTAAAAAGCCATCATTTCACTATTACAGAACTTTTCAGATATCTCTATCTGCAGGAATTATTATTGTATAGGCATAGATGTTCTGGAAGCAAAGATGAGGCAGGCATAATAGCCTCTAAAATGAAATAGGCGCAACATCTGGGGAAGCATATGGGTGTAGCATGGAGGAAGCTGACTTGGGCGTCAGTTTCGAAACAAATTCCAATCTATGTGTGCCAGTTGGTAGCTGATAGAATTTTCTTTACTCATCCTGGAAGTATGTTACAGTAATGGAGCCACAGACATGTTGAGCTCTGGGTGTGACTGTAATTCAAATGCAGGCAAAGAAAATATAAATCATTCTGTGTGTCAAGAGTTAATGATTATGATTCTAATTTATACTTCTTGTAATTTATGTTTCCTTCTTCGTTTAACTGATTTGCTGTGACTACATATTGGGCTTCACTAATCAGTTGCACTTATGTAAGATTTCAATTCTGAAGCAAGCAATTGAGAGCAGGAGGTCTGTGTACATTCATTTTGCTGGCAAAGGAGAAAGCAGAGGCCCCTGGGTTCTGCAGGGCAGCAGGGTCTGCAAGGTGAGTCTCTGGTCAGTAAAGGCATCAGTGTTGGTGGTAGTGTCCTTGCCTCAGAGTTAAGCTCTTGGCAGGCATGTAGTAGATGAAGTGGCAGCAGCAGCTGCTGCCTAGATCTGTTCTTAAAGATTGTCTTGCAGTGCTGTTTGTAGAAGCATTGGCCTCATCCTGGTTATTCAGACCTTCCAGAGTTTCTTTCAACCTCCCTATATCCTTTTTTTTGTTGTTGTTGTTCCTTGAGAGAGAGAGAAAGACAATTAATTTTTTCATCTGTTTGTTTTTTCCCCTTTATTTATTTGCATATGTGGTGCTGGGGATTGAGCCTGGGACCTCGTGCATGCCAGGCAAGTGCTTCTACCACTGAGCGACCTATCCCGTCCCCTAGTCCCTCCCTATATCCTTTTAATAAATTCCTTTTCTGTATTATTCACCAGCATAAACTTCTAAAGCTTGCAACTAGGAATCTTGTAGAAACTGGAGGCAGAGGGTTTCAGGAAGCAGGTGTAGTCTTTGGGGTTCTTGTTGAAGACAGCTAAAAGAATGAATACTGTGGTGGAACAGAGGCCAGATGCTAAAGTTCAGAACAAAAGGCTTTGAAGAGAAGAGGCTTCAAGGAAAACAAGCCTATGGAGGAGGGAAGTTAAAGGGGGCATTGAAAATGGAAGGATCCAGGACTACAACAAGGTGTGCGTGTCGGGCAGGGTGAGGGAGGGAGGATGGACTCCAGGCATGTGTGGAAGGAGTAACATTAGAGAGAATGTGAAAACTCACTCCTTCCTTGCCTTTTCTTTCCTTCCTTCTCTCCTCTTTTACTTCTACTCTGTCTCCCTTCTTTACTTACAAGAGAAGGGAAGAGAACAGAAGAAATCCTTGAGGCTGTAGAGAAATCTTAGTTACACGAGAAGGAACTGGGAGGAAACACAATAATATGTGGGTTTGCAGGGGTGCTTTTGAGTGCTTGTGGAGGAAAGATTTGAGGAACAAAGGCAATAGAAACATCACTAAGCCTTGAGTTAAAGCCCACTGAGGGACAGCATGTTGAGACTGAGGTTACTGAGTCTGCACGTGAAGTAGCACCACCTAGCCAAGCTTGAACATGACTGAATATCCCTACAATGCTGGGGCGTGGGATGGGGAGCAGTCTATGTGGTGGGGCAGGAGTCCAATGTCATGGTGTGGTTTCCTGGAGATTCTGACTGGCAATCTGGTTCAGGAGAAGGACTAGGGAATAAAGCAATATTGAATGTTCTCTGTTTCACAGGAATTTGTTCAACATTCTTCCCCATCCTTTCCTTCCTATTTTATTTGTTTGTGATATCTTAAAATATTCCCAGCACATTTGTCCAATTTCTATCCCTTCTTCTTTCCTCCCAGCCGCTTCCCTGTTCACTGGCCACCCCTTCTGTCACTTCATGACATATCTGCTTTAGGCTCTTGATGCTTTTCTTCTCTTGCTATTTCAATTTTGTATTCCTTGGCCTATTCCCTTAAGTTTATCTTATTTTTCTCTTACACTTTCTTTGACTTTCACCTTTTTGTTTTTATTGGCTTATACACTTCATATCTTCTCAAGCAACCTAATCCTTCCAGTCTTTATCCTTTGACCTTTCCTGTTCTTTTTGTTCTTAAAAAAAATCAATGTCTGCTTCATTTTTCTCTCTTGCACATTTCAGCCTGTGCTCTGGCTTTATCCCTCCCCCTTCCTGAGGGACTTCAGGCCTCATTTTCCAGTTCTTTCTGCCATTTCCCACTCATGCTCTTGGTAGGTGCTTTTTGGCCTCTGGACTGGCACAACAGTGCTTTTTAGACCAGGTGTGCTGCAAATGAATATATGTCTTCTCCCTATTAATAAAGATATTTGAAGTGGAATTTGGGGGAAATAATAATAATATACTACAACTCATCACTACGCAATATTCAAGTCTAAATGTCCCTGCTAGATCTTTGAGTTCGTCCGTGCTTTGTCCAAGTTCCATATTTCCAATCTCCTCCATCAGTCAAATCTCCATTAGTCAAATGAGCACCTCCACTACCTCAGGGAATAAGCAATCCCTGTTCTTAAGTTCTGGCTGTTATTCATATTGTTTGTTTGCTGATATCATTTATTTTTCTTCCCTCTTTTGAAGCTTGATTCCAGACCTTGCTCTTGTGACTATTCTAGATTTTATAGATTTTTCTTTTCCATGGATTCCTATAGCAATGAATGTGCCATGCAATTTATCCTCAAATTATAGCATACCTCTATTAGTTGTATTAGTTGCCTAGACATGCCATAACAAAAATACCACAGTCTAAAAGAAAGAACACAAAGTTATTTTCTCATAATTCTGGAAGCTAGTCCAGCTATCCCTCTTCTGGGTATTTTCCCAGAGGAGTTAGAATGAGCACGTTACTGTGACACAGAAAAATCTATGTTCATAGTAGCTCAATTTATAATAGCTAAATTATGGAACCAACCCAGATACCCTTGATGGATGAATG
The DNA here is from genome assembly GCA_004027875.1 of Aplodontia rufa. Taxonomy (NCBI): domain Eukaryota; kingdom Metazoa; phylum Chordata; class Mammalia; order Rodentia; family Aplodontiidae; genus Aplodontia; species Aplodontia rufa. Next base: position 19,489 of record PVKS010023696.1, on the reverse strand, counting down.
GATCCAAAACCTGTGGTATATATATGCCATGGAATTCTACTCAGCAATTAGAAACAAAAGTATTGTGGCTTTTGAAGGTAAATGGATGGCAATGGAAGAAATCATGCTGAGGGAAGTTAGCCAAACTCAGAGCTCAAGGGTCAAATGTTTTCCCTCATTTCTGGAGGCTAGAGCAAAACCAAGGCTTGGGTGAAAGGTTGTCAAACTCATGTATTAGACCCTGCAAAGGTGTAGCAACACATAATCTAGGGTAACCATAGATAAGAAGGGGTGGGGATGGGGGTGAGAGGAGAGGGAGGGAGGATAGGGAGGGATCTAAGGAGACAATCAACAATGTCTTTACTCCCTTGAGAATCCAAATAATACTCATGCAGAAATTTAATTCTTGAAAATTCACCATCTAAGCATTTATATCACTTGTAGGGCTGAAATAGAGAAGGATCAAGAGACGGGTGTGGGCGGTGTGGGGGTAATTCTGGTTTAAGAACAAATGCGCATCATATTATTACTTTTTTTTTTAAGGGCTGAGGAATGAACTCGGGGCCTTGTGCATGCTAGGCAAGTGCTCTGCCAGTGAGCTAAATCCCTAACCCCCATATTATTACTTTATATACATTTATGATTGCACAATAATTCAACTCCTTAATAAAAAATTAAAAAAATAATTTTGGAAGCTAGAAATCTAAGCAAGGTATTGGCAGAGTTGGTTTCTTCTGAGGCCTTTCTTCTTGACTTGTAGATAACCATATTTTTCTCATTGTGTCCTCACATAAGGACACTGATCATGTTGGATTAGAGCCCTCCTGATGACCTCACTGTAATTTATTACTTTATCTTTAAAGGCCTTATCTTCAAATGTAGTCACATTCTGATGTACTGGGGGTTAGGAATTCAACATATAAATTTTGAGGTGACATAATTCAGCCCTTGATTATGTCCAAAACACTTTTCCTGCATGTTATTTTATTTTCACCAATTGTAGAGAAAAATGAGAACAAAATGTTTCAATTCTGTATCATCCACAGCATCTAGAATGGTTTGGAGTACATAGTAGGTATTTAATATGGTTGCATTTTTTTGAATTACATCCCTATGATGGTATAACTCACATTACATTTTTAAAGCAAGCTTAAAATATAAATTTTTCTCTGAGATTAAATGACCAAGAGGCCTGCTATCATTTATTCCATGCACCAATGATCTGTGCAACATTTCCTCGGGTGTCTTCCTGAGCTGGCAGGAGCTAGCCATTCATTTAAATTGGCAACAGACATGGAAATGAATTTGTGTGCTGTCTTACTTGGTAATAAAACTTAAAGTGCAGTGTAATTTGTGATGGTTTGAAGCAGTAATGCAATTTTGGCAAGTCTGCTATATTTCTACAAGACTTACTGTTAGAAGATTTTCAAGCCAGTAGGTTATAGACTCTCCTCTTAAAAACAATTGATTAAAACTACCTCCTTCTGGACTTAATCCACCCCTCATTGGCAATCACTAAAGCACAGGTTACATTTTTGGTTGAAATTTTCAGGATCAGACGAAGCTGGTTTTTCATATAATGCTTTTCCTGGTTTGTTTTTTTTACCAGCAGATATAACACTTCCCCTAATTTAAAGGGTAGAAGATAATAAAAAATGTGTCCAATTCAAGTTGCATTTGGGATTGAAGCAACAAAGGAAATAACCTGTGATCCAAGGGAAAAAGATGGGAAAAGAGGATAAAATTATTTCAGCTTTTCCATTTTCTCTTCAGAAATACTCCTCACATTCTTGGATATGCAAATATGAAGCAGTTGGATGTCAGCTTGCTAAATCTGATAGCTTTTCAATATCTAGCTCTATCTGGAATCTTAAGCTAGGAAAGTAAAAATTCATACATGTAATCTTCTCCAATCCAGAATTTATTTCAATAAAGTGGATTCTAAAAAAAAAATCTGAATTTATCTTTGTTCCTTGGTTCTAATAAAGGTTTTTGTTAAACGATTCCCAGGCTTTCTATTATATGATTGTCTTTAGTTCTAATGATCATTCTTAAAATGATTTATGTTTTAGAGTTGCAAACCAAGTTTACTAGAATCCATCTTTTCTTGCTGGATAAAATATATTAGGCTCTTTGACACATTCATGTGTTCATCAGAAGGTGTAGATTTATTAGCCACCTCCATAGTAGTAACTCGCAGTGACAGAGGAGTTCTGCTAGAAGTCTCTTCTGGGAGGTTTACTAAAGAGAGCATGCAAATCTTGCTTGATTTAATTGGATTCCTATAAACAGCTGTCATTATATTTTCAAGGGATTTGCTTTATCAAGGAGTCTAAAAAGTCATAATTTTCATTAGGGAAAAGAATGTGGTCGATACTCTCTCCTCCCAATTGGTGAGCTACTTCTGTGGCTTATCCTCTCAGCATCTTTGTGGTCAATGCTCTTAATCCTTTCAAATGTTGCATTTGCCCTGAAAATCCTCAGTCTATGAATAATCCAACCACTTTTGTTACCCTTCCTTCCCTCTCTTCTGGAGAATATTAGGCAATCATCAGCTGGTGTTATTTTCAACTGTGTATCTGACAACACCTAGAATCATGTTGTTATCCAGAAATTCCTCATTCAATCCTTGAGCAGCTTTCCTTCTATTTGCTAGAGAAATCATTCTAATCCTGTATCAAATTTCTCAGTAACCTTACTTTAAACTGATTCTGGCACTCTGATACTCATTGATTTTGCCTCCTACTTCACACACAAAAAAAGAGGTGATCAAATATGAACCCATCTCTGTCACTCCCTTCCTTGCTTTCTGCACATTTCAAAGAACAGGAAGCCCTTCCATAAATACTACCATATCCTGTACTCTAAATTCTCCTCTCCTTCCTTTTAAGATCAGGGTCTTTCAGCTAATCCCTGTCTCTGGTCCACCTTTACCACTCTCTCTCTCTCCCCCTTTACTTGCTTTCAGTTGGGCAAGTTGTTCTTACCCATAGTTATGAACAAGTCTATTCCCCTAAAACAATATTTCCTCTCCATTCACCATATATGGCTGCCTTTTCCTGTTCCTTTTGAAGTTGTATGTAACCATGTGACTTGGTTTGGTCTATGACAGGTGAGCAGTGGTGATAAGGTCCACTGATGACGGTGAGCTTTTTTTTTTTTTTCTTTTTCTGGAACTGGGGATTGAACTCTAGGACACTTAACCACTGAGCCACATCTCTAGCCTTTTTTGTTATATTTTATTTTAAGACAATGTCTTGCTAAGTTGCTTAGGGTCTCGATAAATTGCTGAGGCTGTCTTTGAGCTTGCAATTCTACTGTCTCAGCCTCCTGAGCCACTAGGATTAGAGGAATGCACCACCATGTCCAGCAAATGGCTGTAAGGTTTATGAATCAAGGTGATACAGCACCTATGCTCCTGGGTCCCCAAATGACTATGATGAACACAATAGGCCCCTGATGACCTGTGTTGGACAGATAATGTCCAGGAGAAATGTATCTTTGATGTTTTTGAGTTGTTTACTACTTTGCCACAACTTAACCTGTCCTGACAATGGCAGTTTTATTAAAAATAACCTTCATGAGACACTGCTTATATTCAGGCATACTAAAATTTATTCTCAACAGTTAATTTTCTTCCAAGAAACGTACCTTTATTAGCTTTTCTACTTCTCTTTGATTTCTTAGCTCTATTTAATGCATTTTGACCCCATCACTTTATCAGAGCCATTCTTGCTGTAACTACCAATGAGCTCTTAATTTTCAGATTCAGTAGACTGATGATATTACTACTGTACTTGACCTTGTACAGCATGTAGCACTGCTGACTTTTGGAAACTTTCCATGATACCATTTACTTCTTATTTTATTCCTTCTTTCTTTTCCCTCAACTTTTTGGTTTTCACTTGGCCTCTCTTCTGCTATTTGTTGTTCAAATGTTTACCTTTGACTTTTCCTACCTTTAAACTCTTTCATCATCTCTCTTTTTATTTAAGATCAGTTAATTTTCACTTATTTACTCATGATTTCAAATCTACATGTAATAAAGGAAATATTTTGCAACATTAGACTAAGGCATTTTGATTTTCACCATTAAATTTTAAACTTTTCTCTGCTATCCTGATTTATGCAGAAGCCATTTCTTTAATAATGAGGGACAGTCCCTGTTACATGATCATATTCTCCAAATATTTCCAATTTTGAATAGAGTGACAACCTATTTCCCCATCACCTATTGGAAAAGGAAAGCTGATACTTGATGTATTTGTATGAAAATGGTCTGGAAAGCTAAGACATGTGGAAAATATGGATTAGCTATTTTTTTTTAGTCCTCTGTTAAACTCAGAAAGGTTTAAACCAAAAGATTCTGATCACTGAGTTTTCCTTCTTGGGTAGCATCTAGACTTTGTTCTTTCTTAAGAGAAATGTAGGAGACTGAGCCATGGAGAATTATACATAGGGATATCTTAATTTTGAAATATCTTTTCTGTTTCTGGGGACTTGTTAAAAGAAAAAAAAAAGTAAAAGGGAGGAAGTAAACAAGATATTCAGAAGTGTGTTCTGATCTCACCTAGGCTTCAAATAAAGAGATCAACCAGAGGCAGACAGGCTGAGTTTAACCTTACTGTGAAATCTAGGGGAAAACTGCTGTGTTAGGTAGACCTCCAGGGAGATACAATGGCAGAGTCCTGCAATCAGGAGGACAGAAGAGTCTTGTGTGCCTTGTTACACCTCCTTTGGTGCAGACCCTGAGTTGAGAGCTGGGGCCTTAACTCAGGCCTGCTGATGTGGGCCCACAGTAGAGACTGGGAGTGGATTGCCATAGCATGGCAGGCCAGATGGAGAACAGGGATGTGATTCAGGTTCCTACGACCAGTAAGTGACAAGATGAGGCTACATCAACAGAGGTCCACCAGGCTATCACAAAACCCAAAGAGGGACCAGGAAAGAAGTGGATGACACAAATTGCAGATGTCAACAGAAGATATAAATGTTCAGAATTTGGCAAACCATACCTCAGAGGGTAGCTGATTGCCTTTTGCTTCCAAGATCATGAAGATCCAGAGACTGCTGTAGAGGTCTGAGGACCCCTTCCACTCTCCTGGCATGAAGTTAAATGAACACTCCAATCCTGGCATCTTAAAAACAGTGGTTGGAAAGTGATTAAAATCATATTTTCATTTAGTTATTCCTACATATCCTTGCCCCTGCCAACAAAGTAAATGGAAGTTGTAAGGCTGTTGAAATATGTAACAAGTAAGCAAACTGAGTTCTACCTGTTCATTCAAGTTGTAGTATGAAAGAAATTTATAATTCTTACGCATGCACACACACATTCCTCTGTTCTTCTGTTATGTGATAAACAATTCATTTATGTCTAGCTAGAAGTCTCATAATCACTTCACATTTAAAATCTTCCAGACTCTGCATTTTCCCCATCAAAACCTGTCACATTTATCAAATTTCTTGCCTCAGTCAATGGCCTTACACAACAACAAGAAAAATCACACTAGTGACCCATTGGTCTTCTATGACCTTCTTATCTACTTTTTCTCCATCTCCCTTTTCACCAATGCAGTGAATTCAGTCTCATAGTCATATCATTGATTTCATTGGGCTCACTCTAGACAGATAATGGTATTGGTAGCACAAGGCAAATCAATACTCTTTATTGTTTCACAAACATGCAACTATTGACCAGAGATTTGCAAAAAGTGCTAGAAGGCAAGGAGATCTCCACAAAATCGCTACTATGAGGAACAGAGTTAGCTAAACCCATAGTAAAAGTATGAGGGCGTATCAGCATGCAAACCGTACACCTTGCTTGTAGATAGCAGCTGAGGAAACACGAAAGGAAAAGGATGGAGTTCGGGCAGCTTGAACTTTCTGACTCTTAATAAAAAAAGAAAATTGATGTGGCACAATATTTGCCTTTGTTAAATCTAGGTGATGACATAATTGTCTATTAGATTAGCTAATGCATAATTCATTATGGCAGAATATTTTACAAATAAAAACATTAAAAATCTTGATATTGAATTATTGAATAATGGCAGCTTCAAACATAATTACCTATAATTATTATTAAATAATGATTTCAACACTTATCACAACAGTTGGCTGACAGGTGCTAAATAAAATTTTGTGGTGTGAATAAAGAAATAAAAAGTTCATGGGATGGGAATGGTGTGAGATTTAGAAAGGGATGCTGCCCTTCACAAGGCAGTTTGATGGGCTAGAAATCAAGGATCTTGGTGACACTTAGACCTGTTGCTGAAATTTGGTGGGGCATTACCACTTACATGATCTCAGGAAAATTCCTTAAGTTATTCCTAATAGGGCTGGAGCAGTGGATCAGCGGTTACATCTCTTGCCTGGCATGTGCGAGTACATAAGTTCAAACCCCAGCACCACATACACAATGAAGTCTCCAAGCAATGAAGGCCACATGAAAAACTAAATAAAATTGATTCTCTCTTTTTTCTCTTTCTCTCACTGTCTCTCTCTCTCTCTTAAAAAAAGTTATTCCTAATATAAACTATTCCTCATCAAATATGAAGGTCCTCCCCAATACATCTAAGAGGCTTGCATATTCCTCAAGAAAAAAGTTAATGTTCTGGTAAGGAATTTTATTTTTGGGGATGTTTGCCCCTTTACATATGGGAATGGGACTTTGAGAAGTTTCAAGCATGAATGAATTCTCTCCTTAGTTTGTCTACTGAAATTAGAACATAAATTCTACTGAACAGTTTTCTCATCTGAAGGATCCAAGTGGTTAGGAACGCCATGACCCCATAGATCAAAGATGCTAAATTTTATAGTGAAAATTTATTTTAATAGAAAAGTTAATTTTACAAACAGAATTCTTAGTACATATGGATCCAACTGAGCTAAATCAAGCCCTTCTACTTGCTGTAATGTCCCCAGTAGAATTCTTCCAGGTATTGACTTAGTGTTTGGTCCAGATGGACCCAAATGAGAGTTCCATTACCTTTAATTTTCAGAGAGAACCAACTAGCACTCTCTGACTATCTAATATACCTTCTACCTCAGAACCAAGCCTTAGTAATACAGGGTTGTCCCAAGTATTTCAGAATCCAAGTTACTCTTTAGAACTCAAGGACACAATGACCACCGGTCTGAGCTTCCTTGCTTTGCATTTCCTCAGCAATGTACCACATCAACTAAACTTCAAAATTCCCAAATCAGGTGAAGAAATTCACCAGTCTGCACAACCAACTTAAGATCCTATTTCTTTGACCATGTTCAATTTGGGAGCCTTCTAAAATGCAGGAAAAAAACAACTAGAAATTATGATCCTCATTTAGGTTGATAGTCTTGGTACCTATCAGTGGTTGATTAAGGTTTCAATACTCTTTAAGTGAATGGATGAATGGGTTTCTGCAAATGAGTGCAGAAATAGTCTTTGGTGCTGGGCTAATAAGTAAGCATTTCTTTGCAGTAAACGAATGTGTGCACCTCATGTCTTCAGGCCAATGTGTAGGGAAAAAAGCAGATTCTGTTGAGATTCCAGATAATATTGAAAATATTTGCAGCATTCTCCCTCATGAATGGCTTACAGTTACTATTTGGTGAACATTTATTAATCTTATGATCATAATGATTAATACAGAGTGGTTACACAAGGGGATAATTCCCCAACCATGTGAAAAATTCCTTCATCTTGTTTATTAAAGCTCATCTAATGTTATATATAATAGGATTATATATAGATAATCCTATAGCATACAGCATTTCCTTAATGTTCCTGAGGAATAAACAGCTGCATCAGATAATTCTCAAAGAAGCAGGAAAAAATACCTGAAAGCAAGCACTGAAAGGCTAATATTGGTTGTGTTTTAGTACTATGTGTATTTTCCCCTATTTTCAAAATCCTGTATAATGTATTATTATTATTTTTTTAATTGTATTTTTTTAAGAGCGAGAGGGAGAGCGAGAGAGGGAGAGAAAGAGCGTAAGAGAGAATCAATTTTATTTAGTTTTTCATGTGGCTTTCATTGCTCAGACACTTCATTGTGTATGTTGTGCTGGGGTTCGAACCTGGGTCCTTGTGCATGCCATGCTAGCATTGCAACTGCTTAGCCACTGCTCCAGCCCTAATGGATTATTTTTAAGCTGTTATTATTTTTAAGATGTTATTTTAGCAATGAGAAAAATAAATACAATCCTCCAATATTGTTCTAATTAGGGCTCCTGAATGTCATTGTCATGGCATATTTTTCTCAGAAATATCATCGGCTCTGTGGGGAAGTTCACCAAGATGTATCTTGCAGATGGTGGGATAAATCTGCCTTTGAAAGAGGGGAGGACCCAGTTCAGGTCCTCCCACAGACAACCACTAGATATTCCAAATCATTCTGCCCTGTTGTGTGTCAAGACGTTTATTATTTGAACTTTCTTTTTAAAGAAAACACTTATTTTCATACAGGCCAGATCTAATGGAACAGTGCTGTAACTATGCAACATAAGTCCTATTTGGGATTACTGATAAATTCTTCCCAAGTCTGGTCTCTTCCGACCCTGCTGGCAGCCCACAGCTGTTCATGACAACCAAAAGTTGTAAGATGTGGAGCTTGAAAAGTTATTCAACCATCTTAGTAGTCATAAAATTTTTCAAAAAAGAAAATTCCATTAATATCATTTTATTTATGATGACAATAAAATTAATTGATTTTTATGATTTTGAATTGCAAAAGTTAATATTATTCATACCTATCCCTGCTGAAAACTCTCAAATATGATCCTTCATGTAAATTGTGTCCATTAACTTCATCAGAATGTCGGTGGGAATAATCATTCACGTTGGAAAAGTTCCCACCTCCATTTCAGACAATGGGTCACAGGTTCATCCAGTGAAACAGCCTGTGCAATTGTACTGAAATCATAACTTTTAACAAGCATCCTTTTTATAGACAGCAGAAAACTTTAATGTATCGACATGATCCTGAACTGTGCCCTTGAAGTGTTTTAAAAAGGCATGCCTTTGAGAATTGAAATGCGGTGGAATCCACGATTAACCACTTAATATGTAAATTATCTTCTCTCTTGTACCACCTGTAATGACTGCAGACTGGTATTAATGAGCTGGTGGTACAGTAAGAAGCAAGGGTGCCCTTTCAAAGCCATAGGTGGTAGCTTCAAGCTGATTTATGATCTAAGGCTTATCTTTCTCCATTATCTGCATCAGTTGACAAGCATCCCTCGCTCTCCCTTCTATTGCTTCATTTCTAACACCTAAGCTTTAGGGACCTCTTTTCCTCTACACCGACAGCACCATTTACTTCTTTGTAAAAGCATTGCCCCAACCCAGTGATCCAGAAGTCGAACTCAGTCACTCTGCACAATAAAGATAACAGCTCCTGGCTGGGGTCCTATCTCAGAGCTTTCTAGTCCAGTTGTAAGCGGTGGAGCTTCAGATTCCTCTTTATCAGCCTCAGCCTGTGTACTTGTTTAGCGCTGGGGATATACCTTAAACAGGGATGTTCCAATGGCCAAAGAGAACAGCATGCGATTTTTGACCAAACCTACATTGCTGTGGTTTTTTATTCTTAAAAAAAATTGCAAACATTACATCCTCCTCATATCCATTCAGCAAACTATGACCATTTTGGAGTCATACTTTTGCCACAATATCGTTTAAAACCTGACCTCAGGAGGAGGAGGACTTCTGGGTGGAGAGTCCAAGCTCCCCCTGCAGTTTTAAACATGTACATTTCTCATCTCCTTTGTTCTCTAGCAGGAGGGAATTTTCAAAAGACTCACCCAGCACTATAGTCTCACATGTACTGTATATTCAGTTAATTCTATGGGTTCAGCCTTGTTTGGCATTACAGTGCTTGGACTAAATCAGAATCTAAGATTTAACTCCACACCAAACCTCTTGGTCTTTCCCTGATTAGTTAAATGGGTACAAAGTGCTTTATTATCTGAATGCAGTTTAGGCAAGTAACAATAGTGCTTCATTAAGGATGCATTTTAATATGAGGACAACACGCCACTGGCCAGGGAATGTCCTGCCCAGGCCTGCCTCCTGTCTGTCTTACCAGCTCTCATTTATATTCCAGCAACATTCGAAGTCAAGGATGCTACAAAGCAGTTCTCCCTGGCTGTCCACAGGTAAATAAACCTGAAATGAAATCTTTCAGCATGGGCACAAAGTGCTTTATTATCAGAATACATTTTAGGCAAGTAACAATAGTGCCTCATTAAGTATGCACTGTAATATGAAGACAGAGTTCTGCTGGAAAGACATAGCACTTCCTGATGTTCCATTCCAAGCTGGTTTTATCATTACATTTAGAAGCGGCCCTGAGTAAACCTCTGCATGGTAAATAGGAGTCCCTTGGAAAGTGCTGCATCCTGTCCTGAGGCAGAACTGGTCCAGAGGCCTGTCTGCAATTTTAGCTAGCTTAACTGAGGGACTCTCACTTACCTCGCTCAGAGTCCTGGGAGTGGGGACAAGGTATAATTCCAGAGGCTTCTTTTGTTACTAGGTTGACTACCTTCCTGTTCTGAATGAATCAGAGATTAGCTAAGGACTGAGAAGAAATCTGAGTGGGCAAAATGAGAAAATTAATGTATTTGTCATTACGCCTCCTGTGTCTTTTTAGTTTCAGTTATTTAGCTCTCAGGGAAACTATAACTGCTTGCTGATGGCCAACAAGGCTTTCAAAGAGAACGTGCATCTATCATTCCTGTTCTGGTTTGGATGGAAGGTGTCTCCCAAAAGCTCATATATGAGACAATGCAAGCAAGCTGAGAGGTGGAATGATTGGGTTATGAGAACCTTGACCCAATCAGTGAATTAACTGGGATTAACTGAAGGCAGGCAGGGTGTGGCTGGAGGAAATGGGTTATTGGGGGAATGCTTTTGGAGTGCATATTTGGTGAACTGAGCTTAGCTGCTCTCTCTCTTCTTGCTGATCATGCCCTGAGCCATTTTTCTCCACCAAACTCTATTTCCATGATGTTCAGCCTCATTTTGAGCCCTGAGGAATGGAGCCAGCCATCCATGGCCCAAGACCTCTGAAACTGTGAGCCCCCAAATAAACTTTTCCTCCTTTAATTGTTCTTGTCAGTTCTTCTAGTCACAGCATCAAAAAGCTGACTGAATTCCCAAAGGATGTGAAGTCCCAGACTGACTCCATCTGGACACACTGGTTTTCAAAGTCACAATTTCCCTTTTTCTCATTTTTCTGAGAAATTCCAAGTTACCATTAAAGGAAATTTATGGGAGTCCATTGTTATAAACTGAATTTCTTCACTTGGGTCAATAGACCAGAAAAAATAAATCAGCTAGGTGCCAAATAATCAGAGTGGACTTTTAAAATGGTAGTTTAAAGCATCAAAGCAACAACAACCCAAAACAAACAAACAAAACCCTCAAACCAACAACCCATTAGAAGAGGCCCCAGCTTTCCTGAACTGGAGTGATAAGGAAGTCCTCTCTGTTTTAACTCTAGGCGGAAAATATCTTCAAAATAGCCAATCTGTTCCCCCTCTTTTTTTGTTCTTACTTCTGCTTTTTCAGGCTTTTTCTGCTATAAAGTCTATTGGAGCATCTTTTCTCAATTTTGAGGTGGGATGCTGCCTGAATTGTGAATCAATAGTAAAAGCCAATTAGATCTTTCAACTATAGTTATTTTTTTAAACATTATTTACTTTGAGCATTAGACAGTTGGATAGTTTATTACCAAACCAACGAAGCTGGACTAAATCTTAAACCTTTCGAATTAACCTAGCAACCCTCCAGGTACAAAATTGGCAAAGGAGATGTTGTTTATCTATATTGGCATCTAAGGAATTAAGTTTTCAACTTTGACTTTCTAAGAACATATTGCTTTTCTTCCGCACATGTTCAAAATTCAAGACCAAATTTCCTCAGAGATAGTAAAATTGAAGACACCAGATCACTTCTGTATTTTTTTCAAAGTGAAGTTTTTCTTTGGCAGTATTTGTTGTTTTGGTTATTGTTGTTTTGACTTAGTTAATAGGAAAATTTTCAAAGGGTAACAGTTATTTTAGTGTTATCTGTCTTTTAGATCATTCATCCTTTTGATCTTCTCTACAAATGTGAAAGACAAAATCACCAAACATCCCTATAACCACAGACAGGAAGCTGCATCTGTGGAAACTGAGGCTCAGAGAGATTAAGCTGTTCAAGTTACAGAGCTAGTGAATGACAGAGTCAAAACACGAAGCCAGGTACCCTGTCTTTTTGAGCTGTGCCACATGCTGTATCCTAAGTACTATAATTGTTCAAATATGGATTTATGAATGTTTTAAAACCACATGTATTGGGTGATACAAGGACCACCCCCCCCAAGATGGCGCTTAAGGACCTACTCTTCCGGATCCTAACCTTCCCATGGGCACAAACATGCACCCAATAGTGTCCCTATACACTCATCTCCGTGACCACCTGCAAATCATCACCTGCCCCCTGTCCTTGGCCACCTAATCCCCATGGAAACCCCCCCATCCAGCCCTATAAAAGTGTCTGTAGTCTCTCAAACTCTCTGTCTCTCTGTTGCTCTCCCACCTGCAATAAAGTCTCCGACAGCTAGCTGGTATCTGTGTGGGTTTCGATCCTTTCAACATGGAGAATTTGTGAAAGTGCTGTTGTGTTGATCCCATTCCCAAAGATTCTGACCCAGATGGATTGGAATAGGTATTGGGAAACTTCGCTTATTTTTGGTGCTAGTGATTGAACACAGGGGTGCTCTACACTGAATTACACCGCCCAGCCCTTTTTATTTTTTATTTTTGAGACATGTCTTGCTAAGTTGCTCAGAGCCTAAGTTGCTGAGGCTAGCCTCAAACTTGTGATCCTCCTCTCTCAGCCTCTACAGACTCTGGGGTTACAGTGTTGGCCATGGTGCCTGACAGAGGAAATTATTTTTAACTACAGCTCCACCGTAACTCTGATAGGCATATTCTATGCATCATTCTTTGGAAAACAATGGTTTGTAATCAAGTGAAGAAGCTTAGCAAACCTGTTAAGGACAAAAGCCCAGAAACTGAAATCTTGAATTGGTATTCTAACTCCTCTGTTTGAGGTTAAATTGCTTAAACTCAGTTTTCTAACTTCTAAGTAAGGGCAAAGGAATGGGGCTCTGGTGAGGGTTTCATTCCTTAATCAATTGAAAATGTTAAGTGCTGGCACATAGTAAGCATTAAGTTACGTTAGCTATCATCAGAGCAGCTTGAGTAACTAATAATTAATTAATCCAAGTGTTCTTTGTGCAGCTACCCCAAAAAATAAGACATTTTTTCCCTTGATCCAAAAAAAAAGAAGAAGTTGATGATCAGATCCTTATTTATTTCTAACATCCCTTGTTTTCTTCTTTTTCCTTTTAATTTTAACTTTGAAATTATTTCTCTTAAGTCTTCATCTTTAGTTTTTGGGTTCCTGGCTTTCTCTCTCCATTTTGAAGAATAGTAATCTATTTTTCTGCCTTCTGTATTTCCCACTGAGTCGACCTGATTGTGTAGCATTAAATTGGGTCAGCTGGGGGAAAAAGTGGGGTGGGAGAAGATAAAAGGCTTTTACAGAAATCTGAGATTAAATTCCCACCAACCTGTGGCAGTGCTATCCAGCTCTTTGTTCTCTGTGTCTTCTTTAGTTCTACGTGGTTACATGACATTCAGGTGCATTATTTAAGTAATGCTATTTGACTTCTCTTGGCATAATCACCATTCTTTCACTTCTTTCCGATGATGACAGACAAGCGCCTCAGAGAATATTCAGAAGTCTTTGCAGTGGAAGGGAACAGAAAATGAACCAACGCCTCTTGTTAAAAGAAATACTGACTGAACTGCGTGGGAGAGCAGGGAGTTTATCTTTGATATTCTGATATTCCAGTTATCAACTAGGAAGGCAAATTCTATATTATTAGGTCGTTGAAATTTTAGTGTCTCCTGAAGATAGAAGAAAAAAAAAATCCAAAACAGAGCCTGACTATGGCAATTTCTGACCTGTGGCTCCATCTCATGGTCCTGATGGGTCCCCTGGGTCCTTGACCATACATGTGGGCCCCTGAGGTTGAAGGGATATGTGAGGAGGAGAGGCACACAGGAGGAAGGAAAGCTCCTCTCATCCTCAGCAGGACCTGGGGCTGTGAAGGAGATCACTGAGTTCCCAGCCTTGTTTTAGTATCTTCAAATCAGTCTGCAGGATCCAGTGATAACTTATCTCTGTTTTGTCCTCTTGGCAACATTCTGGAAGGTTTTGCCTCTCAAAATCTGATGGGTGATGCAGTCATGTTGCCTATCTTAATTTTTTTTTTTTTTTTGAGTGGAGGAAGAGTGCTGTTCCTCAGCTGTCTCATTTCCTGTTGTCCCCAAGTCCAGACACCTTTCAGTTTTTAAATGCGTACTCATTAAAAAAGAAATTCTGTAAACTGATTTATTTGACAGTTTGACTTAATCCCTGTTCTCTCTACAATTATAGAAAAATTAAGCAGTTCTGAAATGTGTACAGCGCATAAGTATTGTATGCTATTTAAATGTGGGAAATACAGTATTAAAAAACCAGAAGAATCAAAGAACTGAAGCTAATTATATAATTAGTGTGAATTTGCAGTGTTTATATATCTGTTATTATATATCTGCATATTATATTCCATATGTTCTTTAATTTTGAGTTTATGGAAATGTTTTATATCTATGCTGTTCAACAGAGTAGCCAACTACCCACATGTGACTACCCAGTTCTTGAAAGGTTGATAGTGTGAGAGAGAAGCTGTTTTAGTTTTGTCAGCTATGACAAAGTTAAATTTAAATAGTCACATGTGGCTAATAGTTACAGTACTGACAATGCAGTGATAAACTGGGCTGATCTAAACAGGATGAAGGAGGTAATGGTGGAATACAAACCCATTTTTCTGTAGATGGATCCGCCTGGAAAACATCTTCTCCGTTATAAAGAAAACATACTTCCTGTGCTTGGGTTTGTTTATTGAGAAAATGAGGGGACTGAACAGGGAGGAAAAAACCTTAATTATTGTTTGTCAGCGATTTTACTGTTTATTTGAGTAAAATAGATGTATATTTGACTAAAATAGATTAACACGCCCAGGCATATACTAATACCCACTCAAGGTCATGTATAACAAGGAGAAATATCATTAAGCATTGGAACATTATTTTAAACATTTTAATCTCTTATTTTCTTTTATTGTTTCCAGCTTTATTGAGCTATAATTGACAAAAATTGTGTATATTTAAGTATACAATGTGATGTTTTGATTTATGTAAACATTGTGCAATAATTGCAATAATCAAAGTAATTAACATTTTTTATTATTTACTATTTGTGTCTATGTGTGTATATGTGTTTGGTGAGAACATTTGAGGGCTACTTTCTTTTTTTTGAGTTTTTTTTATTAGAAGTATATAGAGATACAATTGAGGGGGAAACATTATCAAACCAACAGTAATCAATGTATATATATATTTTGTTATCCAGGGGTAATGCCAAAACATGGATGACCACCTTGGGTTTCACCTGTTGCAGTTTCCCCAGAAGAACTCATGCGTTAAATGGGTATCTCCTGGAGGAATGACATGGGCTTCTGGGATGGTTTCCCTATATTCCCACTCTCCAGTCTCCTATCAGTTATTCATACACCCTCCCTCCTCCCCATCACCCCCTACGACTCCAAGTATCCTAGGGAGCCATCCCCCTATTACTCTGAGAGTCATTCAATTTGAAGTATTGTTAGGTTAGCCATCTACCCTACTGCTACCTGATGTATTCTAGCTTCCACAGATGAAAAAAACTATTCGGCCCTTGAGATTCTGAGATTGGGATATTTCACTTAGCATAATTCTTTCCATCTCTATCCATTTGATTTCAAAAGCCATGATATCATCTTCTCTAATGGCCGAGTAGTATTCCATTGTATATATGTACCAAAGTTTTTGTATCCACTCATCGAGTGAGGGGCATCTGGATTGGTTCCATAGTCTAGCTATAGTAAATAGAGCTGCTATAAACATTGAGGAAGCCACATCACTATATATGTTGATTCTAACTCCTTTGGGAAAATTACCACGAGTGGGATAGCTGGGTCATAAGGTGGTTCCATCCTTAGTTTTTTGAGGATTATCCACACTGCTTTCCATAGTGGCTGAACCAGTTTGCAGTCCCACCAGCAGTGTAACAGTGTTCCTCTTTTCCCACAGCCCCTCCAGCATCTGTTGTTCGAATTTTTCATTTTTGCCACTCTAACAGGAGTGAGATGGTATCTCATTGAAGTTTTGATTTGCATTTCCCTTATAGCTAATGATGTAGAGCATTTTCTCATATATTTATGGGCTTTCTGGACTTCCACTGGTGAAACGTTTCTTCTAAGATCTGTAGCCCATTTTAGTGATTGGATTATTTGTGAGTTTGGAGTTTAGTTTCTTTAGTTCCCTGTATATTCTGGATATTAACCCTCTGTCTGAGGTGTAGCAGGCAAAGGTTTTCTCCCATTCTGTAGGCTTTCTCTTGATGTTCTTGATTAGATCTTTAGCTGTGCAAAAACTTTTTAGTTTAATTGTATCCCATTCGTTTATTCTTGACATTACTGCTTGAGACATGGGAGTTTTGTTAAGGAAGTAGCTGATGACTCCTGTGTCCTGTAGTGTTGACCCTACTTCTTTTTCTAGTAAGTTTAAAGTTGTTGGCTTCATATCCAGGTCTTTGACCCATTTTGATTTAATTTTTGTGCAGGGCAAAAGATAAGGATCCAGTTTCTGTTGTCTACACATGGCTGTCTAATTTGTCCAACACCATTTGTTGAACAGGCTATCTTTCTTCCACACTTTGCTTTTGCCCCCTTTATCAAATATCAAGTAGTTAAATAGATGGGGATTTTGCCTCAAGATCTTCTATTCTTTTCCACTGATCTTCGGTTCTGTTTTGATACCAATACCGTGCTGTTTTTGCTACTATGGCTCTGGAGTATAATTTCAGGTCAGGGATTGAGATACTCCCTACTTCTTCCTTCCTGTAGAGTAATGTTTTGGCTTTCTGGGTCTCCTGTTACTCCATATGAACTTG
The DNA here is from genome assembly GCA_004027875.1 of Aplodontia rufa. Classification (NCBI taxonomy): domain Eukaryota; kingdom Metazoa; phylum Chordata; class Mammalia; order Rodentia; family Aplodontiidae; genus Aplodontia; species Aplodontia rufa. The sequence continues at coordinate 2,439 of PVKS010023696.1, read as the reverse complement.
AGAATTGCTTTTTCTATGTCTGTGAAGAATGCCATCGGTATCTTGATGGAGATTGCTTTGAATCTGTACAGGGCTTTGGGTAGAATGGCCATTTTTATTATATTGATTCTGCCTAACCATGAGCATGGAATGTTTTCCCATCTACTCAGATCTTCTGTAATTTCTTTTCTTAGTGTTTGATAGTTTTCTTTGTAGAGTTCCTTAATATCTTTTGTAAGATTAATGCCCAAGTAATTCATTTTTTTGGAGGAGATGGTGAATGGGAGAGATTTCCTGATTTCATCTTCTGCAGATTTGTTGCTGGAGTAAAGGAATGCTAGTGACTTACTGGAGTTGATCTTGTAGCCAGCTACTTTGCTAAAATCGCCTATAAGCTCTAGGAGTTTTCTGGCCAATGTTAATGGGCCAGAAATTGAAGGTATAGAATCATGTCATCAGCGAATAGAGATAACTTAACTTCCTGTTTTCCTATATGAATACCTTTGATTTCCTTGTCTTGCCTGATAGCTCTGGCAAGGGTTTCAAGGACTATATTGAACAAGAGAGGGGAGAGCGGACAGCCTTGTCTTGTTCCTGAATTAAGTGGAAATTCTTTTTTCTCCATTGAGGATAATGTTGGCTGTGGGTCTGACATAGTTAAAGTATCTTCCCTTGATCCCTATCTTTTCCAAAGTTTTGAGCATATAGTGGTGTTGAATTTTTCCAAATGACTTCTAATCAATTGAGATGAGTATATGATTTTTGCTTCTAATTCTGTTTATGTGGTGAATTACACTTATTGATTTGTGTATGTTGAACCAGCTTTGTTTTCCTGGAATGAAGCCCACTTGATCATAATGTATTATCTTTTTAAGTGTGATTTTGTATCCGATTAGCTAAAATTTTATTAAGGATTTTTGCATCAATGTTCTTCAAAGAAATTGGTCTGTAGTTTTCTTTCCTTAATATGTCTTTGTTGGGTTTTGGAATCAGTGTAATATTTGCTTCATAAAAAGTTTTGGGAGTGATCTCACTCTATCAATTTCCTGGAAGAGCATGTAGAGGATTGGTGTTAGTTCTTCTGTGAAGGCTTGGTAGAATTCAGCCATATATCCATCCGGACCTGGGGTTTTCTTTTTTGGGAGAGCTTTGATTGCTGCTTCAATTTTGCTATCAGTGATAGGTTGGTTTAGATTTTCAATGTCCTCCTGTGTTAAAGAGGGGTTGTCATTTGTGTCCAAGAACCTGTCCATGTCCTCCAGGTTATCAAACTTGGCAGAGTATAAATTTTCAAAATAGGTTCTGATAATCTTCTGGATCTTGGATGACTCTGTGGTGATATCCCCATTTTCATCTTTGATTTTGTTGATTTGCTTTCTTTTGTTCTTCCTTTTGGTGAGGTTGGCAAGGGGTCTGTCTATCTTGTTTATTTTTTCAAACAACCAACTCTTAGTTTTGTTAATAGCTTGTGTAGTTTTTCTGTTCTCAATTTCATTGATTTCAGCTCTGATTTTGGTAATTTCCTGTCTTCTGTTAGCTGTGGGGTTGGACTGTTCCTTCTTTTGTAGTCATTTGATTTGAAGCATAAGGCTATTTATCTGATCTCTTTCTAGATTTTTGATGTATGCACTTAGTGCTATAAATTTACCTCTTAAGAATGCCTTCATACTGTCCCATAGGTTTTGGTGTGTTGTTTCCTCATTATCGTTCAATTCCAAAAACTTCTTAATCTCTGCTCTCATTTCCTCTTTTACCCATCCTTCGTTTAAGAGGTAATTATTCAATTTCTAAGTATTTGAGTAGTTTCTGTTGTTTCTCTTGTTGTTGATTGCTAAGATCATAGCATTATGATCTGACAGAATACATGGGATTATATCCACTTTTTTCTATTTGTTAAGATTATCCCGGAGAGCTAGGATGTGGTCTAGTTTAGAGAAGGATCCATGGGCAGCTGAGAAGAAGGTAAATTCAGCTGTCTTAGGATGGAAAATTCTGTAAATGTCTGTTAAGCCTGATTGATTAATAGAGTTGTTTAGATTGAAGATGTCATTATTGACTTTTTGTTTTGATGATTTGTCTAGAGTTGATAGTGGTGTGTTGAAATCCCCCAGAATTATTGTGTTGAGATCAACGAGGGGATTAATGTCCTTAAGTATTGTTTCTATATATTTGGGGGGATTGTAATTGGGGGCATAATTGTTAATTATCATTATATCTTCTTGATGGACTGTCCCTTTTAGTATGATAAAGTGACCCTATTGTCCTTTCTGACTAGTTTCAGTTGGAAATTAATTTTATCAGAAATTAGAATCACCACTCCAGCTTGCATTTTTGGACCACAGGCCTGGTAGACATTTTGCCAATCTTTCACTTTCAGGCTGTGTCTATTTTTGAGTGTCAAATGTATCTCTTGTAGGCAACATATTGTTGGACTTTTGTTTTTAATCCAGTGGGTTATTG
>PVKS010023695.1:0-22486 GCA_004027875.1 Aplodontia rufa | reverse complement strand
ACAACAACAACAACAACAACAAAACCCCAAGTACATTGTCATAATTCTTATACCTATGAAGAGCAATTTTTATACATGACCATAGTATGTATAGTGATATACTTATAAATGCTTGGAATGTACCTTGCTTTATCTCAGTTCCAAACTTTCCCCTTCTCATCCATTTCTATCATCCCTTATTATTCTTTGATAATAATTGACAATAGGTTTAAGCATTTAATTTTTCTAAAGGCATGCAGTATTGCTTGATCAAATATATTTTTTTTAAAAAAGAGAAAGGAACAGTGAGAGAGAGAGGGAGAGAGAAACAATTTTTATTTAGTTTTTCATGTGGCCTTTGTGTATATGGTTCTGGGTTTTTTTTTTTAAATCTGGGAACTTGAATGCATTTAAATAAGTTTAATCTTGAGTTGCACTTATAAACCAAATGTTAATTTACTACAAACTTCTACAAACATAAGATTTCCTAATGCTACATAATTTCAAAGCTAGTGCTATCAATTCCTTCTCCCTTTTATTCCTTCTTTTAAGTCCTAAAACTGATTAATCATTGGCATGCCTGCACTTTCACAAATGTGTGATGAAAACATGATGCTCTTGTCAAAACAATGCAGGAAGCAATTTCAAGTGATATCAAAGATCTTATATTTTCAGGGGTTTTTTTGTGGTCCACATCACATAAAGATAAGGTCTGCTGGACTTTTAATTCAGCCCCATAATGTTATTAAACTTCCAATGTCTCCATGCTAGAGAAGAATCCAATATCTAAGTGCTCTACTATATATATAGCATCATGAATTCTAAAAGAGATAGCATGAATCTTTACCCCTCATTTTTTTTTTTAAAGAGGGAGGGACAGTGAGAGAGACAGAGAAAGAGAGAAACAACTTTAGTTTTTCACATGGCCTTTGTTGCTCCAGCACTTAGTTGTGTACGTGGTGCTGCGGTTTGAACCTGGGTCCTCGTGCTTGCCAGGCAAGCGCTGAAACTGCTGAGCCACCGTTCCAGCCCCAACCCCTTATTTTTTTTAAAAATGAGGGCTGAAGCACTGCCCTTAACTTGGTGGAGACCAGCTACTGACTTCCTTCCTGTACCAACTTTCCAAGAGGGCACTAAGTGAGTTTTTGCCCTCTTTTTACCACAGGAATTATGTAGTTTCTCTTCTTTGTGCATCTTCATGTGCTGCCTCAGATGAGAGCTCTGGCTGACGCACTTGCCACATTCACTGCACTAGTAGGGTTTCTCCCCAGTGTGGATTCTCTGATGCTGAATAAGGTGGGAACTCTGGCTGAAACATTGGCCACATTCATCACACTGGTAGGACTTTCCTCCAGTATGAACTCTCTGGTGCTGAATGAGATTTGAACTCTGTTTAAACCTTTCTCCACACTCATCACATTTATAGGCATTTATAGGGCTTCTCCAAGAATGAATCCGTTGGTGCTGAATGAGATTAGAACTTTGAAAGAAACTTTTCCCACAATCAGCACATTTATGGGATTTCTTTCCAGTATGGATCTTCTGATGTTGAAAGAGAGTTGAACTTTGACTGAACCTCCTCTCACATTTAGTGCACTTATAGGGTTTTTCATTCAAGCTTCCTCTCAGTCTACTCAAGCCTGAGTCAAATCGAACCGTCATTCCCCATTTCTGCTGCTGCTGGACTATTTTACGCTTCTTCTCATAGGCTTTTCCTTGGCTTGAGTTTCAAGAAATACCCCCTTTAGGTTTTCCTAACCTAATGATTAATAATCAAGTGTATTCGTCAGAGAGTTTACTGTCTTCTTCTGAATTAAGCTTCCATTTCCTAGAGCTACAAAGCTCAAAATGTTCAGGCACCACTGGCCACCGCCTTCATTTGCCCTGCACCTCTCCCCATGGTGCTGGGGTTTGAACTCACGTACTTGCACATGCTGGGCAAGCAATGTAACCACTAAGATGATGCTCCAGGCCCTTGTTCAAATATCTTATGAAGTTTCTTACAACTGAGTCTCATAAATATTAACAAGTTGCATTTTTGTTCTATGGTTTTAATCCATGAGTTCATCTACCTTTTCCCCAAGCCTGGGTTTAGCTCCAGCCACCACAAATGAGGGAAAATATCTGGCCCTTGACTCTCTGGGTTTGGCTAATTTCGCTCAGCATGATTTCTTCCATTGCCATCCATTTACCTTCAATGGATGCAATTTCATTGCTTCTAATAGCTGAGTAAAACTCTATTGTATATATATGCCAGAGCTTTTGGATCCATTCATCCAGTGAGGGGCATCTGGGTTGGTTCCATAATTTAGCCATTGTAAATTGAGCCTCTACAAACATAGATTTTGCTGTGTTGCTGTAATGTACTGATTCTAACTCTTCTGGGAAAATGCCCAGAAGAGGGATAACAGGATCATATGGTGAATCCAACCCTAATATTTTAAAGAGTCTCCACACTGCTTTCCAGAGCGGCTGTACTAGCTTGCAATTCCACCAACAATGTGCTATTGTTCCTATCTCCCCTCAACCCCTCCTGCATTTGTTATTGTTTGTGTTCTTCATCTTTGTCAGTCTGACTGATGTGAGGTGAAATTTTAATGTAGTTGTGATTTACATTTCTCTGATTGCCAGTGATTTAGAGCACTTTCTCATGTATTCATTGGCTTGCTCAATGTCCTCTGTTGAGAAGTTTCTATTTAGCTCTCTGGCTCATTTATTGATTGGATTGTTTGTGTTTTTGTTATTGAGATTTTTGAGTTCTATGAATATTTTGGTAATTAGTCCCCTGTCAGAGGGATCACAGTCCATGATTCTCTCCCATTCAGTAGGATGTCTCTTGACTGTTTTGACTATTTCTTTGGTTGTACAGAAACTTTTTAGTTTGATTGCGTTCCACTCATTGATTTTTGACTGTAATTCTTGTAATTTAGGAGTCTTGTTGAGGAAATCTTTGCCATGTCCAATATGCTGGAGCATTGGTCCTAATTTTTCTTCTAGCAGTTGTACGGTAGCTGGTTTAATTTCTAATTCCTTAATCCATTTAAATTTGATTTTTGTGCAAGGAGAGGGAGAGGGATCTAATTTCAATTTTCTGCAATTGGCTGTCCAGTATGTCCAGCATCATTTATTGAATAGGCTGTCTCTCCTCCATATTATATTTTGATACCCTTTGTCAAAAATAAGGTATTTAAAGATTTTTGGGTTTGTCTCAGAGTCTTCTATTCCATTGGTCTTTATTCCTATTTTGATACCAGTTCCATGCTGTTTTTAGTACTGCAGCTCTATAGTATAATTTTAGATGTTGTATTGCAAAGCCACCTATTTCATCTTTTTTGCTTAGTATTGTTTTGGCTCTTCTGGGTTTCTTGTCATTCCAAATGAATTTGAGAATTGCTTTTTCTATATCTGCAAAGTATGACATTGGAATCTTGATGGGGATTGCACTGAATCTGTACAGTGCTCTTGGTAGAATGGCCATTTTAATTATATTAATTCTGCCTAACTAAGAGTATGGAACATCTTCCCATCTTCTCAGGTCTTCTGCTATTTCTTCTTTTCAGTGTTCGATAATTTTCCTTGTAAAAATCTTTTACTTCGCTTGTTAGATTAATTCCCAAGTGTTTTATTCTTTTAGAGAGTATTATGAATGGGACCGATTTCCTGATTTCTTCTTCTGTGCTAATATTGTTAGTGTATAGGAAAGCTATTGATTTATGAGTATTGATTTTGTAACCTGCTACTTTGCCAAATCTGTTTATTAGCTCTAGCAGTTTTCTGGTGGAGTTTTTTGGATCTTCCAGATAAAAGATCATGTCATCAGCAAAAATGGATAGACTTTCTCTTTTCCTATTCTTACCCCTTTGATTTCCTTTTCTTGCCTGATTGCTCCAGCCAGGGTCTTGAAGACTATATTGAATAAAAGTGGTGAAAGCATGCAGCCTTGTCTTGTTCCTGAGTTTAGTGGAAATGCTCTCAACATTTCTCCATTTAGTATTATACCACCTGAGGGTTTGGCATATATGGCCTTCACAAAGTTAAGTTTTTTGATCCTATTTTCTCTAGACTTGTGATCATAAAAGTGTGTTGGATTTTATTGAAGGCTTTTTCTGCATCTATTGAGATGATCATATGGTTTTTTCCTTAATTATGTTTAAGTGATGAATCACATTTTTTGAGTTGCATATGTTGATTCAGCCTTGCATACCTGGAATGAATCTCACTTGATCATGATGAATTATTTTCTTGATGTAATTTTGAATGCAGTTTGTGAAAATTTTATTAAGGATTTTTGTGTCAATGTTCATGAGGGATATTGGTCTGTAGTTTTCTTTTTTTGTTGTGCCTTTGTTGGGTTTTGGTATCAGAGCTATGGTTGCTTCATAACAAGTATTTGGGAGAGTTCCCTCTTTTTCAATTTCTTGGAATAGCTTGATTAGAAGAGGTGTTAGCTCTTCTTCAAAGATGTGGTAAAACTCAGCAGGGAATCCATTAGGTCCTGGACTTTTCTTCTTTGGAAGACTTTTAATTGCTGTGTGGATTTCAGTGCCTATTATTGAGTTGTTTGGGATTTCAATTTCATCCTGTGTCAATTTCTGGATGTTGTATGTATCTAGAAATTTGTCCATGTCCTCCAGATTATCACATTTAGAGGAGTATAGTTTTTCAAAATATGTTCTGATAATCTGTTTGATTTTAATGTGGTCAGTGGTTATCACCCCATTTTCATTAGTGATTTTGTTGATTTACTTTGATTCTCCTCTTCTTTTAGCTAAATTAGCTAGGGGTCTGTCAATTTTATTTATTTTTTTCAAAGAACCAGCTTTTTGTTTCATTGATTCTTTTTAGTGCTTTTTGGTTGTCAATTTCGTTGCTGTCATCTTTGATCTTTATTATTTCCTGTCTTCTGCTGTCTTGAGGTTAGATTGTTCCTTCTTTTATAGAGATATGAGGTGAAGCATAAGCTTATTCGTTAGGGATATCTCCTAATTTTTTTTTTTAAGATAGAGGATAGTGAGAGAAAGAGAGAGAGAATAAATTTTTAATGGGTTTTTCACATGGCTTTCATTGCTCTGAAAGTTAGTTGTGTACGTGGTGCTGGGGTTTGAACCCATGTACTCGCACATGCTGGGCATGCACCACAACTGCGGAGCCACCATTCCAGCGCCCTCTCCTAATTTTTTTTTTTTTTCAGGGCTGAGGACTGAACTCTGGGCCTTGCACATGCTAGGCAAGTGCTCTGCCACTGAGCTAAATCCCCAATCCCAGCCTCTCCTAATTGTTAATGTAGACACTCAGTGCTATAAATTTTCCTCTGAAGAATGCTTTCATGGTGTTCCAGAGATTTTGATATATTTTGTCTTCATTCTCATTCTCTTCCAAGAATTCCTTAATTATAGTTCTCATGTCTCCTTGGATCCATTACTTATTTAATATAGTTTTATTCGATCTCCATTAATATGTGTGTTTTCTGTGATGATTTTTGCTGTTAATTGCTATGGTCATGTCATCATGGTCTGATAGGATACATGGAATAATTTCTATTTTTTTATATTTGTTGAAATTTCCTTTATGAACTAGAATATGATCTATTTTGGAGAAGGATCCATATGCTGCTGAGAAGAAAGTATACTCTGCCATTTTGGGGTGGAATATTCTGTAATTTCTATTAAGTCTGTTTAATTCTATGTGTTGTTTAGACTGGAGTTCTCTTTACTGTTTTTTTGGTTTTTTTCTTTGATGATCTGTCTATTGGTGATATAGGTGTATTAAAATCTCCCAATAGTATTGTGTTGAAGTCCACAAGTGGTTTTATGTCTTGGACTAATTTTTCCACATAGTTGGGAGCGTTGATGTTTGCAGGGTATATATTTGCTATGGTTATATCTTCCTGTTGTAGTGCTCTCTTTTCTAGGAGATATTAGCCTTGTTTATCTCTCTCTCTTTTTTTTTTTTTTGTTCTTTCTCTTCTCTTTATTGTGTTGATAGTAGCAATAACATAGTAACAAAGGATACCTTCTGGCTGCACACCTGACATGCAAATATGAACCAAATACCAGTAAATGTGTCGACCTGCTTCGTTCCTAGAGGGATGGATAAAAATCCTTTTTTTCTCCACTCAAAACTCCCAGGACTCATCTCCTCAAAAAAGCTTCACAAACTAGCACTAGAAGTTCATAGATATATTCCCCAGAACGCACCTTGAAAAACAAGATAAACTGGGATTTTCCCATCCAGACTCGGAGCCACAGGAAAAGCCACCTCCCTTCAGCTAACCATCTTCCGTCCTCCTCTTGTTGGGTGTCTTATAAGCATATCTGACTCTATTTTTCTATGGAAAAATTTTTCTTTTACTATTTCATGCACAATGTTCCTTATCCCAGTTTTTTTGTTTCTATTTATTTCTGTATCCCAATTAACTCTTAGATCGTTTCTTCTCATTTCCCAGACATTTTTTAAAAAGTTTTTTTTCTTTCTTGTCATCCGTGCGCTCAAGCTTGCTTAACCTGTCCTCATTGTTAGAAGTTCTTTCTTCAAGACCTGAGGTTCTGTTTTCTGTAGAAGTTAGTCTGTTATTAAATTCTTCCATTGTTCCTCTCATGTTATTGACTGCAGATTTTAGTCTGTTACTAAAATCTGCTACTGAATCTGTTACTAAAATCTACCACAGCTGCTCTGACAGGATCCTCGTAGTGGAGTCTGGAGGCGCAGAGGTGCCTGGAGGCGCAGAGGGGTGCTGAGGAGGCGGGGGCTGCTCTGGATGGGAGGCGGGGGCTGCTCTGGATGTGATGGATTTTCCTTCCGTATAGTTTTCTTTTTTTTTTTTTAATGTGTCTTTTTTCGGTTTTGATAATAGAGTTATGGTTGCCTCCTAAACAGTGTTTGGGAGCAATCCCTACCTTTCAATTTCTTGGAATACCTTAATAAGGAAAGGTGTTAGCTTCTCCTTTTAGATGTGATAACACTCAGAAGGAACCCATCAGGTCTTTGTCTTTTCTTCTTTGGAAGGCTTTTAATTTCTGTATAAATTTCAGTGCCTGTTATTGGGCTATTTAGGATTTCAATATCATTATGCATCAATTTGGAGTTGTATGTGTCTACAAATTTGTCCAGGTCTTCCAGATTATCTAATTTAGTGGAGTATCGTTTTTCAAAATATGTTCCTATATTTGTTGGATTTCCGTGGTGTCAGTGGTGATAGCTCCCTTTTCATTGGTGATTTTATTGATCTGCTTCATTTTCCTCATTTTTTTCATGAGAGTGACTAATAAGAGTCTATCAATTTTATTTAGCTTTTCAAAGTAACAACTCTGGTTTCATCAATTCTTTTTATTGTTTTTTTGTTTGTTTGTTTGCTTGCTTGCTTTCAAATTCATTGATATCCTATTTTCTGCTGGCTTTGGTATTAGATTTTTCTTTCTTTTTTAGGAATTTGAGGTGGAGCATAAGCTTATTTATTTGGGATCTCTCCTCATTTTTAATGTAGTTGGTCAGTGCTATAAATTTTCCCCTTAGGAATTCTTTCATGCTGTCCCAAAGGTTTCAACATGTTGTGTCTTCATTCTCATTCTCTTTCACGAATTTCTTCACTTCTGCTCTCATGTCTTCTTTGGTCCATTCTTCATTCAATAGGGTATTGTTTAATCCCCATGTGTATGTGTGTTGTCTGTTATAATTTTTGCTGCTAATTGCTAGGGTCATAGAATCATGTTCTGATAGGGCACATGGAATAGTACCTACTTTTATATATCTGCTGAGATTTCCTTTGTGAACTAGAATATGATCCATTTTGGAGAAGGATCCATGTGCTGCTGAGAAGGTGTATAGTCAGCCAATTTGGGGTGGAATATTCTATGGATGTCTGTTAAGTCTATTTGATTTATGGAGTTGTTTAGGCTGGAGATCTCTTTATTGGGAAAAAGAGCAAGAAGATAAGGATTGAAGTCTGGACCCTCTTTTATTAATGATTTAAGAGTGACTGAGTCAGTCTTTTAGCCACATTTTCAAAAGAATAAACCTTTTCTACCTTTGTCACTGTGAAGCACTATTTAAATGGAAAGTTTTCTGACTCAAATTGTAACTATACATTCCATAGTTCGTAAAAAATAAATCTTATGTGGCAAAGGATGTATGTGAAATTTAATCCACTGCTAATATAAAGTTTCATAAATATGATATGTATTAGATTTCTTGATTTTTATGATCTTAACCTTTTTCATATATTCATATGGGACTCTTTCTTTTAGACTAAAAAAGCTTAGTTTTTAATGAATTCTTGTGTCTTACATTTGAATGTCCATGTATCTGTCTTTTAAACTACTAACACTTGAATAACTTGAGGCAAGATTGTTATGGAGTGATAATGTAGGTTATATGATCTGAGTAGAAGTCTAAAAAGTACACAAAAGGACCCTGATATGATATTTTGTTAAATCTGAGTCAGAAATGTTAAGTTTTTTATGTTTTAAAATGTCTGAAATCCACTTGTGTGGGTAATATAAAGTAAAAATCACTTTTTTTCCATAGGAGTTTTTCTAATCCTGTTGATTAAATAACATTTGTTACTGGTGGCTTCATGATTTTAAAAAAAGTACACAAAAGAAATAGGAGTGTAACTCAGTGATAGAATATGTGCTTAGCAAGCCCCAAGGCCTTTAGTTTGATCTCCAAGATGTCCTCGCTCCCATCCCAAAAAAAGAAGAAAACAAGAAGGAGAGAAGAAGGGAATGATAGAGGGAGGAAGGAAGGAAGGAAAGAAAGAAAAAGAGAGAACAGTTCTTTTCAGTGAATGGGACAGCACAGAACAGTAGATGCTAAAGTCAGTGTAGCTCAGGCTTAATGGTGATTTGACTCTTAAAATCTACAGAAGAGTCCTTTTTGAGTTCATTTAATTCATGGCTCAGGCCATACATATGTTAGTGAATTCTGTACTTGAAAATGAATTAATTTGAGCTCTTGCTGATCAAAGCCTTTCATTTATTGCAAAATAGCCATATCATGAAACTTCTGCGTAAGTGGTAGGTGGATGAGAAAAAGACTGATCATCACCATCATAATCATCATCTTCCAGAGTTTAGAAAAAGGTAACCAGTATTTTTGTCCTCAAATAGTAAATTAAACTTGTGATTTTGTAAAAGTTTCACTAGACTCTGTAATGATGTTCTAGCTTCAAAGAAAATAGATGAAGCTTACCTGCTAGAACCCTATAGAATGAGTATGGTTATGGAAAATGAAAAACTATTGGTGGGAGAAACATTCCAAACACCTAGTGTTTATTTGAAAATGATTCAAGTGATTACTGTTATGTTTAAAGGACTTTGGTAGTTTAATGATTGTAAGTTAGATATGTTTAAAGTAAGGTGGCAGTTGTCACTGTTAGAGTACAAAAAATGTTAGAAATAAGACATAGTTCTTTAAAAACAGTTTAGACCTGTGCTTTTTTAAAAAATATGAATTGGGGGGCTGGAGTGGTGGCTTGGTGGTTACGGCACTTGCCCAGCATGTACAAGTACATGTGGTCAAATCCCAGTACCCACATATGCAGCTGAGTGTAAGAGCAACGAAAGCCATGTTGAAAAACTCAATAAAAATTGATTCTCTCTCTCTCTCTCTCCCCATCCTTCTCTCTTAAAAAAAAAAGAAAAAGAAAAAAAATATGAATCAATAGAACTCTTGCCTAAGATGTGTGAAGCCCTGGGTTTGATTCCCCGTTAACGGAACACAACACACACACACACACACACACACACACACACACACACACACACACACAATGTGTAAATGGCATCCATTCTGTAGTGGACAAAGAAATATTTATATAATAAATATATTAGGCACATGGGTTAATTGTTGCGTTAATGATAATCTAAGTTCTTCTGTATAAAATAATAACAATCAACTTTATATTTTTATACTTACTCTTTAAATGAAATAATTGGTATACCAAATTTTATTTCATTAGTTGTTTACTCAGGTTGTATTCTTCCCCTTATATATAGCAAACTATAGTGATATTTTGTATTTCAATGTACTACTGCTTTATGGAAAGTAGGGGTGTGTGTATGTATGTGTGTGTGTGTGTGTATGTGTTTTACATTTGCTTTTTCCTTATGTAATTTTAGAAAAAACTTGAACTAAACATGTGATAGCTTTTTAAACACAATAATAAAGTGATTTTAATCTGCAGTGCTCAAAGTTTGTATGTTTTTTTTAAGAGAGAGAGAGAGGGAGAGAGAAAGAGAAAATTAATTTTATTTTTTCATTTTTTTTTTGTTTTTCTGATACCTAGTTGTATATATCGTATTGGGGTTTGAACCTGGGTTCTTGTGCATGCCAGGCAAGCACTCTAAACTTCTAGCCACCGCTCTAGCCCTCAAAGTATTTAATAGAAGCCCATTAGTGGAAGTGTCTTGTATTGGAGAAAAGTGGATCTAATCCCTCTAAATATGCAAAATTGTTGAGGTAAAGACTTAACACCTGCCTGCTTTCAAATTTCATTGGAATTGTTTTATTTCGTACATTTTCCCCTTTCACCAGTCCAATCACTTTTGACCATATAATAGTGCATACTCTAATAGTTGCTAATGGCAGCTATTAATCAAGAGTTCTTTGACTTATGTGGTGACAAGGAAAGAGTAAGAGTTTTTCGTCTTTCCTGGAACTGAATCATAAATGATCTGGCTGCAGGTCCCCATATTTCATTTTCCAGACTTCCACATAAAGGGAAATTTTAAAATGAGGCCAATTTATTTACTTTTCAGACCATGTGGATGAGCGAACGATATGCAATGGAATTGCCCCAGCAAAAGATGTAGATGGATTTCATATTATCAATATTGGAAGACTGTGCCTTGATCAGCATTCCCTCATACCTGCCACCGCCAGTGCTGTTTGGGAAATAATAAAAAGAACAGGTTTGTAACTTACGGTCTGCAGGAGATGGGTGTTAGGTCCTGAACTGAGCATTTGTACATTGCCTTGATAGAATTACTTCGGCCCCGGAACATGACAAACAATAGGCCGCAAAACTTCAGTCCATAGAGAGGTATAAAATTATAGAAGTCAAAGACAAAAACAAAATAAAGTGAAATGATGAACATTTGTCACATTATAGGTCTCTGCTGCTGCAACTTGTCAGGAGTAAATTTTCCAAATAGTAATTGGTTCACCCTACTTTTAAACTATAAATTCATGCATTTTGATGAAAACATTTCTAAAATGAATTATCTTTCCCATTAATAGAGTAACATGTTAATCGTATAGGAACCATGTCTATCAACCTAAGCTTTCGTTGTAAACATTTATGCTAGATACAGTCTTGTTTTCAAGAACTCCTGATTTTCCTGCCTCCACCACTGTCACCTCTATTTCTGGCAGCATCTTCTCTATTTTAATCTGTTGTTTTCTAACTGAGAGAAAAATCTCTAAGAGAAAGCAGTTCCTAGAATCATACCCTGAGATGGTTAGTTCCTGGAAAAACCTAAGTTTTAACTTCTTCATCTTTTATTTACGAAGAAACTGAACCCCAAAGAGGTAGAGTATATTAAATCTGCAGTCTTTAAATTTCATATCATTCTAAGATGATAAGTTTGGTGCTTCTTTCTTATAAAGTACATAAAATTTGTCAAAAATACTTTTTTCCCCATTTGTTTTATTGCAGCTTTATTCAAAGTTCGATTCCCAGCGAAGCTTGATATTGTTGTACTTGTCTTATTTTATAATTAATATTTTAAAGCTCTATACATCTAACTCTTCATGTGAATTTCAATGTTTAAAACTAATTTAGTGCAACTTGAGCATGTTTATGATTTTTAAATGAGGACATAATCAGAGAGGAAGTGACAAATGCAAGAAGCGTAAAAATAAATATTTATAAATAATTGAAAGCAAGCATAAATCCAAATTTAATTAGAACTTTTTAAAGAATGTTTCAGTTGATTATTTAATGCTTAATTTGCTTCTTGTTGCTAATTCTGCATTTAAATAAAACTCTGTTTTTAGGAATTGAAACATTTGGGAAAAATGTAGTTGTGGCTGGAAGATCCAAGAATGTAGGCATGCCCATTGCTATGCTTCTGCACACTGACGGAGAGCACGAAAGACCAGGAGGTAGGTAGGACCTTGCAAATTCTACTTAGTCCTGGATTTTCTTCCTTCTTACATCATTACGTAAAAATGTGATAATTTGACTTCACATACTTGTTCACATATGCCATTAAAGGTTTCCTTTATTCCTCATCTAACGGTTTGAAATAAATGTGAATAAATGACTTACTGAAAATATACAGCCCTGTTTTTTGTTTTATTTTTTATTTTTTAATTTTTTTGGCTGTATGCTTTCTTTAGGTCATTATGGGCATAAGAAAGACTGAAAAGTCACTAGGTACATAAAAATCACATCTCAGAAAATTCTCAAAACTTTGGAATGTTAAATATAGAATTCCTAAAATGATAGGATCTTAGTACTTTACAAATCAGTTAACTTCACGGACAAGGATAGTGAGGCTTAAGGTGAAATGATTATCTGGTTTAGACAACTAGTCATTGAGCTTCACTAAGCAAAATGTGAAGGTGCTTTAGACATGGGGCTAGTATATTCTCAAGGTGTTTGTCATCACACCATCATCCCAGGGCCTTATTTTTTAAGCATCCTGATAGCTGGATGCTGAGAAGCTCTCCAGGGATAGGATGGTGGTAGGGTAAGAAAGAAATCAAGCAAAAGGGTAATGGGGACTTGTTCATGGTTGCCTAAGTCAGTGTTTTGGGCAGAGAACCAAAAGTTACTTATCTCATTGCTGTCTCTTAAATTCTGCATTTTGTTTTAACATGAGTAAAAAGAACTAATTTCATGTTCTTAATAGTAGTTAATCTTCTGTATGTGTGTTAGAAATTTTCACTACTTCCTTTATTGCTTACTTTTCCTAACTTTTCCCCTTATCTTTGATATTCTAAGAACTTCATTGATTTCTTTAATTCCAAAAAAGAGAGGGGCTACTTTTTGTTTTCTAATATTAAATCAGAATGATAGATGACTACATGCTTATGTACAATATACACATAGCACCGTATGTAAGTATATAAATTTCTTAACATTATTAACCTTGGTGAATTTCAGTTTCCTGATATCACAATTTTGATAATACTTGTTTTAGGATCTTGGCTAACATAATATATATGAATTATTTTTTAAAAATACAAAGCCCTATGAAATAATAAACCCAAATGTTAATTTATTTAAATTGATGAAAGATGAGCCTTTTGAATACGTTTCCTTTCTTGCCTATGGATTTAAATATTGTAAGAAATCAATATGTGTATATGGATCATAGTAAATTAGGGTCTGATAGTGACTCCAGGAAGCTTTAAAAAGAGTTAGTTTTGAAGAGATCTTCAAAAGACCAGATGTGGTGGTACAAGAGTTTTCATGGTATCCATGTATTCACTTCTAGCTTATTGTGTTACTACCTGTGTCTTAGGGTTAATAATTCTATTGTTTCATATTTGCCTTTATATAATAAATTTTATGTTAAGCAAGGTAAGATAATAATGAATATATAACTAAGTATTCTATGTATTTTGGAAAATTTTGACAAAGAGCCAGTAAGTAGATTTCTTACTATTTTCAACATTTTGTTTTATTTCATCAATAATATAATAACCAGTATTGTGTAGTTTCATGTTCTGCTTGGTAGTTTTTATAAACTATCTCATCTTTTCAATAACTCTGGCATATATTAACATTATTAGCATTTTTCAACTAAAGGAAATGAGCTTTAGAGACTTTGTAGGACCTGCCCAAAGCTACATGAGCAAGTGGGATTCAGAGATGGGTACTGTGTTCACTGTATGGTTAGGAGGGTGGACCAGGAGTTCAACTCTTTCTTTGCCAAGCTTGGGACCTTGAGAAAGTCATTTAATTGTTGTAGACCTCCACTTTCCTCATGTGTAAAATCCAAATAATATTACCATCTACTTCACTTGGTTTTTGGGGAAATTAAATGAGATATAAATGTGAAGCACTAACTACAGTGCTTAATACACAGTAAGTTAAGTTGGTGCAAGTAGCTGTCGCTGTTGCTATTGTTTCAATTATGATGTTAAAAACCTGTTACCATTCTAGCCATAAAGTCTAGCATAACATGATCTGAGTTTAATGATACTTTAGTCTTTCTTTCAACTTTTATTTTCTTTTTTTCTGCTAGGTTTTGTATTTGCTGTTTTTAGATCATTTCTAGTTATTTTGTAATAATTTGAACAAACAAAATTTATAAAACCTTACAAATTATTTTATTAGAAATATGACATCCTAATAATCCAAATAATACTTTTTACAGTGTGCACTCTTTAAAGTAACTATCAGTATATCATATGCCATTTTCTTATTAAGTTTCAATTTGGAATTATTTGTCTACAAAACACTTTAGAAATCAATTTATTCATTTTAATGCAATTTTAAACTAGGTAATGCCATTATAAATATTAATTTATATATTTTTTATCATATATTATTTATTTTTAGGTACATACATATGTAGTAAAAATGCCAATATAAACATGAGAAAGATCATCAAAAATTGACGGTAGTAATGACCTCTAAGGAGAGAATGATAGGTAAAAACATATGACTTTAAAAAATACTTTATATATTTTGTAATGAAATATTCTCATTTGAAAGCATATTAAAATTGAATAAATGTGGATTTAGTTATAATGTCATTTTAAGCCAGATGGTTAAACTTATCTTTATTATAATGGTACCTAAGGGCCGTTATAATTATAGTATATAAAAGGTAACAAATTATACTAAAAATGGTACTAAAAGGTTTGCAAATAGGTAGTGTGTAATCTCATGAATATTTAATAGAGGGTGATGACATATTATTAATATAACAAATTGTTGAGAGCTGCTTACTGAAGATTTGGAGTCTGTGGGAAAGTTAATATTTCAAATGTCCGTATCTGGTAGAGCAGTAATTATGTGCAGTTACTCCATGTGCATTGTTAGCTAATGGAGATAATGATGGAGGATTTACTCAGCAAATGCATATCTATACAACTTGTTCTAATGACACAACGTTAATAATTCCGCTCACAGTGTGTATTTCTTTGCCAGAAGAGATTCAAAACCCTAATGATTCATTTTTGTCTTAAAGCCAAAGATAATTGTACTGAAAGAAAAATGGCCATACTAAAATTTAGTATGATTAATATGTGTCTACCCCTGGTAGCCTTTAGTTTTGAAACTAAGGACATGGACTCAGCTGTTTTGTGAGGAAAAATTTTTTAGTTCACCTGGCGCTTGAAACATTTGAAGGAGTGTGAATGTGCTAAAATCCTGATGTAAAAGAGTAGAGCTGACACTCAATGCTTCAAGGAAATAAGGACAGAGATTCTCTCCCACTGAGGACATGACTTGGCATCAAGTCATGATATAGTTTAAAGACAGGAGGTTAGAGATAGTTCCTTTCCTCCTAGAGCTGTGGTGGTGATGGAGTATGAGGGGACATACTATAAAAGTAGGGGTATTAAACTGTAGTTATTCAGTGGCACAAAACACAATTTGGCATCCATAAACAAACTTTGTGTTTGTTTAGAGATGCTCATGGTTAATTGAACTGACATAAAGTAATCAGCAGTGGAAAATCTCTTCTGAGCTCCACTAATTATTAGGATATTTGAATAGCATTGTGACCACAGTAGATCACTGTATATTCTTGAGACTTCTTTGTAGTAACCTACCAATTCACCTTTGAAAATGAGAACTGAAAACCATCAGCTTTAGCACAATGTCTGTTTTTACCTTTACCATGAGGAAGAGGGAAACTTCAATTTCTTTAAAACAATTTTTTCTTTTTCAAGATAACACAGTGACCTGATGACCAAATAATTATATTTGTTGTCACCAGAGGAATTTAAATTCTCATTTTAGAGTAAGTTCCTCTCTGCGTATTTTTATTCTTATGCACAATATCTCATCTAAGTAGGTTTCTCTAAATGTTCATAGTATGAGTTACATGCTCCTCATTTAAAAGGTTGTGGTATCAATGCAGGAACACTTTTATTTATTTATTTATATTTAAGAAAGAAGGACAGAGAGAGAGACAGAGAATCAGTTTTTATTGAGTTTTTCATATGGCTTTCGTTGCTCTGGCACTTAGTCATGTATGTGGGTGCTGGGGTTTGAACCCGCGTACTTGCGCATACTGGGCAAGCACCGTAACTGCGGAGCCACTGCTCCAGCCCCAGCACAGGAAAACCTTTAAAGAGTATTTTCAAGATCAGCATACAAAGCACAGCCTCTTATTTTGCTTAGAGTCCTACAAGCCTGGTAATTTTTTTTTTTTCCAGTACTGAGGATTGAATCTAGGGCCTCATACATGTTAGACAGACATTTTACAACAGATTTACCTCCCCAGCCCTTTTTATTTGATCTTGAGAGAGGATCTTGCTAAGTTGCTGAGGCTGGCCTTGAACTTATGATTCTTCTGGAATTACAGGTGTGTGCCACCACACCTGCTGGTGATGCTCTGGATTTCATTCAGTTGATATTCATCCAGTACTTAATCTCTGCGAACCACTGTGGCATACAGCAATGCAAAAGACAGTCCTCTGTCTTCAGAAGCTGCCAGATGGCCTCTTCAGGACTCGTCTTTAGAAGGCATGTTTTCTCCAAGTGCTTCTTTTGCATTGGCATCCAGCTTTTATAGTCAGGCCACCCTTCTGCTGTGATTTCTGTATTGTAGGCTTTTTTCTTCAAGAGTTACCCTATCTAAATGGAAAAACCACACAAGCTTTTGCCAACTAAATGTCTTTCTTTTGTGAGAATTGACTCTAGATCTGAAAATGAACATTTTTGCCAAACAAAAGCATTATCTTCCACCTACAGAGGTAGTAACTCAGTGGTGGATGCTTGAGGCACTACAACGTGATGCAAGCAGTATGTGTGATTAAGCTCTGCCCAGTGGCAGGCTGGGCGAAACACTTGGGTTTCAAAGAGAGGAGCCAAATAGGAACGCCTAGAAATGCAAGAGTCACGCAAAGTGGTCACACCACCAGCACTGAGACTCTCAGTCTTATTGGCAGTAGAGTGAAGTGGGATGTTTGCTGCCTCTATGGAAGAAACCATTTGCAAACTGGGGCAGGGGGGGCGGGCATTTTAGTCTCTGCTATTTCCATCCTACTACCTCATGGTTGACATTACTCATAATAAGATATTAGAAATATTTTGTGATGCCTCCATGTTGATTAGACTTTATTGAATTACAACTTTGATTCCGAGTAGTTGATGTAGTAGCAAAGAACAAATGCTTGTTTTAGTCTCATTTTCTAAATTGAATAATAGGAGCACTCTCTCATTTTCAGTGTCTCCTAAGTTTAGCTAGCTAGTATCCGGAAAGCACTATACTTGGAAACTAGGTCTTATCAGACAACCGAGGCTATCACACAGTTAAATCTTATATAAAATATAAAGCAAAATCTCTTTCTCTTTCCCTTTCATTTTCTTTCTTCATTACTCAGCATGCTAGTTATTTATTTTATTACCAGCATGAAGAATCCCTTTTCTAATATCTATGAGTCTGATTATTCAAGGTACTGCTAATAAGGATATATATTCTGCCTTTACCTATCTTTTCTCCTATTGCTTTCTCCCCATCTTACGTTGAAGCTTCATAGAACTGTTTTCCCCACACACCACCTCTTTCATACCTACTCACAGTAATAGATCTGTTCCCTTTGTATGGATTCCCATTTCCCATCATTCACCTCCTGTCCTTCCACCTCTCACCATACTTTGGGTATGTAACCATCACAATACTTATCATATATCATATTGATTGTCTTACCTATTCAGTTTTTATATACACATAGTAAATGTGAATTTCTTATTGCCAAATGTTTTCATTGGTTTTTTATGTTGCTGAAATTTAACATGGTGCTTCATGTTTAATAATGGATTGAGTCAATCAGTAAAATTCTGTGCTGTCTCTTGTGTGCCAAGTACCATGTCAGCATTGAAGAAGATAATGCTACAGGCTAGAGATTTTAAATACAACACTCTTATTTATTGAAAAAAAGTCTCTACATACAGGAAAGAAGGGGAGGAGGGCAGTATCTAGGTGCTCACCATCCACCAATATCTTCGTATTTGAAATTAATAGACATTTATGTAAAAGTATAACTTAAAACACTCCTTCACCCAAAAATCACCTTGTATTCACTCAGTGACGAAGATGCCTCATGGCCATCAGGAAGAGGAAAGGAGATCTTAGCACACATGGCAGAGGAGGGGAAGTTGGTGTTTATGCCATTCATTGAAAGAGGTCTCAGGTTTCTAGTAAAACATTGATGATCTGTCACTTTTTTAGACTAACTTTTTCTCCTTCAAGCTGTTGTCTGGCAATGATGTCTTCTTTTACAGGGACTGATTTCTTTGTTGCCACTGATAGGGAATACAGTGGTGAATAAATGGGACATGGCTCTGTCCTCCTGAGATTACAATCTAGTAGGAGAGATAGTCATTAAACAATGAGGCATGAATAATTCACTAATTGTAACTGTGGTAAAGTACATCAAAGGAGAAGTAGAGCTTTATATAAAAAGCTTAGTTGTTTGATGGAACAAATAATTTCTAATTATAATTACATACGAATATTATACTCTGCTTTTGGATCTACCTGTGTTATCATTGTAGAGGGATATTTTTAATGTATGCCATCAGAGATTATAGTTAAAACTAAAAAGTTCCAACCTCATGGGCACATGGCAATTTATAAAACAGATGCAAACAAGAAATAGTGAAGAGGGGCTGGAGCGGTGGCTCAGCGGTTATGGCGCTTGCCTGACATGCACAAGTGTGCAAATTCAAACCCCAGCACCACAGGCACAGCAGGAATGAGGGTCATATGAAAAACTAAATAAAGATTACTTCTCTCTCTCTCCCCTCTTTTTTTTTTTTTAAGAAATAGTGAAGAAAAGTGGGGGAAGGAAGAACCATAACTAATATAGAGCCAAAGATAAGACTCAAAATAAACATATTATTAAAACACTGTAGATAGAGGCTAGGGCAGTGGCTTAGTGGTTACAGTACTTGCCTGGCATGCTTGAGGACCTGGGTTTGAACTCCAGCATCACATATACAACCAAGTGTCAGAAAAACAAAAACAAAATTGATTCTCTTCTTCTCTCTCTCATTCTCTTATTCTTTAACAAAAAATACCCGTGGATTATATTGCCAGTGTTAAACATACTGCTTTTTATATATTGAAGATGAATATATGTTTGGTAAATGTATTTAATTGAGTCTAAATTGTACTTCCATATTTGGGTCACTAATTCATCCTGAGAGCTCATTAGCAGGAACAAGAAAATGACTGGTTATCCAAGTAAGTGTCTTTAGGATTAAAAATAAACACATTATCAGGAAAAAGAAGGCATTTTCTGATATTAAGACCAAAATAATTTTCCCCATAGGTTCTCATAAACAGAAAATTAGGTAATGGATTGAGCAAAATTCACAACATGCTTTTTATATAACAAAATGGCCACTTTTTAGGGCTACTTTTTAAAAAATCATTTCATCACAGACTAAAACTACCACTCACATGTATCATTCTTGTCTGATTAGACATTTCTTCTCATTCTCTTTTTGTGGATCATTCTCCTTTTCTCAACTTCTCAGCCACTTGTTCTCAACTCTACCTACCACTGGAATCATCGCAGGGCCTTAAAAAATATTGCTGCCTAAGTCCAACAAACAAAAAAATTAAATCAGAATCTTTAGGAGTTGGACCTGAACATTTATAATTTTTAGAAAGTGCCATAGAAGAATCTAACATGGTCAGGATCGAAAGTGATTGCTCAAAATGTTGGACTGAACCCAGGACTTAACTTCTTCCTCTTTAGCTAATTCCTAGATGATCCTTTGCAGCACCTTAGCTCTAAATACCGTCTATGTCCCTTCTGTATTCTAGATCTATATAACTAAAGTGTACCCAACAACCCTCCTGCATGGCTAATGAACATTTCAAACTTTCCATGTACGATTTCATTCCTAAGTTTGCTCCCCATAGTCTTCCCTACATATTATAGTTTGGATCTTAAGTGTCCTCTAAGGATCCATGTAGTAAATATATGTTTCCCAGGGAGGCACTGTTTGGAGGTGGTGGAGCCTGTAAGAGGTGGGGTGTAGTGAAAGATCTTTAGGTCATTAGGGTCATGCCCTTGAAGGGGATGGCATCACCCCAGTCTCTTCTTCTTTCTCTCTTTCTTTTCTTAGCTGTAAGGTGAGCAGTTTTGCTCCACTATTGACTCCTGCCATGATATGTGCCATGGGCCCAAATTGGAGGGTGAGGCAACTGCTCATTGACTGAAATCTCGAAGACTGTGAGCTACAATAGCACTTTTCTCTTCATAAGTTGATTACCCCATGTTTTGTGATAACAACGGAAAGCTGACTAACATACTGTCTTAATGTCACCATCAATTCACCCAGTTGCTGAGTTCATCCTTGACTTTTCTCTTTCTCTCACATTCTGTCTGATCTATTAGTAAGCTGTATATAATATACTGTGACATTACCACCTCTCCACTTAAGATCTTTGTTCAGAAAACTATAATCTCTCACTTGGGACATTGCAACATTTATGAACTGGTTTCTGTGCATCCACCCTTGTCCTATCATCCCCACAGTCTCTTTTCCACATTGTAGCCCTCAAGTATCCATGGCTTCTCATAACACCAATAATGACATAACATGAATATAATTCAAATTCTTTGCTAGGATGTCTTTCTCAAGTAAAGTAGATAATGATGATTTGTGCCAACATTGTAATTTATACGTCTTTCTAACATGGAACTTAGTGCATAGTATTACAATTCCTATTTTCATGTTTTTCACATGAGAGTAGAGAATTGTGCATCCTTACTGCTTAGCATAATTCTAGGATTATTTTTTGATTATTAATTAAGGTAGGGAATGACCTGGAAATGTTTAAAAATGAAAACCTAATTTAGTTAACTTGAAGCAAAAAGAATATGATACTTAAAAATGAAGCAGATGTAGCTTTTTAAATAGACAACAGTTTTTAAAATTGGCATTTTATGTTAATTGTCAATTAGTCTTTGCTACAATGTGATTTTTGCATAAATTACAGAGGAGCTGGTAGCCCAGAAAACTGCTCAGATGACTCCTGGTAGACAATTCTTGATTGACTGTGAATTTTATATACTAAGAACCATACCTTTACTAGCAATTAATTATTGAGTTCTTGCAAAGCTCTAAAATTCCAGGAGATTGCATTTTATTCTACTTGTGTTTTAGAAACGTGATGTAAAGCATGGGGCACAAAATAGTTGCTTAAAACTTTGCTTTTTAATTTTTTTAAGTCTGGGTCTGTATGATATTTGGAAAATTAGGCCCTTGGCCAGGGTATTACCATATACATAATACAGGGATACAGCTGAGTGTGGGAAAAGCCATTTAAGGGTCAGAGATATGCATCATTCTATGGAGTCGCTGCTGCAACTTGTTAGTACTGGTTACCCTGGGGAAAAAATGAGGAGATAAAAGGATTAAATGGAGCAAGCCAGAGGATTAATTGAAAAAAATCAATGTGGGATCAAAATTAGAAATATAAATGACAAGAATTTTCACAATGACAAGTAAGACAGGTTAAATAAAAGCATAATTACCAGAAAACCTAGGTGCCAGGATTAGGAATAGGCACCAAGATGCTCGCTGCCAGGGTTAATGAGGCAGAAGAGTATGAGTCATCATCAGAACACATTTCTTTATCTTCTTTGGGTCACTTCTTTTAGGCTGGCATCATCAGGTCTACCAAATAGCAGGCTGAAAGCCTTTCAATGGCTGGATTATCACTATCGTCTTGAACTCTAAAAAACCAAGTCTAAATATGACCGATGTTTTCCATGGACATTGCCAGCCCACATAGGAGTATCAACTTTACTACTTAAGAATATCAAGTTTACCTAATGTTACTGGAGATGGAACAAATCTCCTTTAAGGATCTTCCCATGCATATTGAAATTAATTTTATTTTTTCCTGAAACTTTGCAGATGGTTAATTATGGATTGTGGTGTATCTATTAATTGCTGAAGAAATCTTCAGTACTGGTAGAATAAGAGATTTTGGTTTTATTGTGTGTGTGTGTGTATGTGTGTGTGTGAAAGAAAGAGAGAGAGAGAGAGAGGGAAAAAGAGAGAGAATATGAATTTTGAAGGCTCTCATTTAGAACTGGAGGATTCTCTAGTGGGTTGCTGAGGTATGAAGTGACCCTTCTGAATATGGGAGACCTGGACTAAGAAATGGGAATATATCCCATACATTTGTTGATTTTAAAGTGAATTAAAGAAAGAGAAAAACCAAAGGGCACTCAGATTCAGGCTTTTTCTCTAAATAACCGGGCAGAAGATGGTTCTGTTAAGTAAAATGAGAATTACTATGATCAGGTACCATCTCATTGTTTTTACTTCTAAAAGCTTTCCAGAATG